>JAGDQP010007924.1:27961-65166 GCA_022664845.1 Lepisma saccharinum | reverse complement strand
CCCGTGTGTTGTGTAGGCCGTCATCACCTTCGACACTGTCCCTGGCGTCACACCTAACACACTAGCCACTGCCGTCATACTCACTCCACATAACCGCGCACCAACAATTTGCCCTCTTTGAAACTCTGAGATGTCTCCCATTTTACACTACCTCCGTCTGCTGCATCCACTGCACACTCCTGTTCCACGACGCCTGATGTAGTATGGAGACCGACCTAACACACCACAACCAGCAGTCCGGCGCTGCGGTCGCCACGACACCACTGCCAACCCATACATCTGACGTGTTGCCAATTACAGGTGTTTCCATTATTCTGATAAGCATCTGTATATGTGTGTGTGTGTGTGTGTGTGTGCGTGTTATATCCTTGATAACATCATGAGAATGCAGGAATAGTGCATTACAAAGAAACCACGTTGATTTCTTCCGGCAATACCCTTTGTGGTTGTGAAGATGGAAGTAGTTAATATTCAAGCATGGCATGCCATCAGAATTAAGATGTACTTACACTACACACATTGATACGATAATTTTTAACTACGTTCTGAACATATTTGTGGTGATCTCAGTTCCATCAGGTTCGGCAACACTGCTCAAGGCAATTTAATCCTTATTTAGGTTGTGTCAGTAGAAAAAAAACTGGATTTAAGGTCGCTTTCTTAAGAACGATAGCTCTCCATCTTGAAACACCTTAAACGTATTTTCCAGATATTTGTCTAATAAATCTGATAACTTTAAATACATTTAAATTATTAATTTTAAGCAGTTTTAATATTGTTGCTATTTATTCTATATAGGCCTCCGTGAACATGTTTGCACCCTATAGAATAAAATTGTACACAATTATTCCAAACCAGTCCTGTATGTACTATTTATATTCAATGAGTAGCACAGCACAACCATTTCAAATGCAAATCAGTTGAAAGAAGTAGCTTTGTTTGCCCATGCCAATGAAGTCCGAACAAGTAAGACAGTAGAGTAAACTCAATTAGCGTATGTCTCTTGCGAAGTTAACAGTACGCAATGAACTTTAGATTCTCCGTCGATGATACCCTGACCGAGTCTAACTTAACATTATCTTAACCTATTATTAATCCTTTTAATGATGACTTAAAGTAAGTGATTTACTTATAGCTAACCCTAGAACTACTCTCAGATATCAGGAAGTACAAAGTAACTGAAAGGATACGACATGTCTTAGTCGGTAGCATGTCTGACTGAGAATCGGTCGACTTGGGTTTAAATCCTACCCAGGATGCTGGATACTTTTCTTCCCCTCGCCTGGTACTCTGGAGTGCACTCAGCCGCATATCAATTCGAGTGCCAGAATGGCATTGTACTTATGAGAACTTTTGTAAGGGTGACTCGGCATGCGACTGACCACCCCACCACATGTGTCGTAAGCCGAGAATTCGTATAATGGAAAGTTAACATCCCTCATGCGTCGTTCACGGTAAGTCTGCATCGCGGAAATGATATCATAAATTTTGTTATTCTCATAGACTGAATAATTCGGTTCAGTGTCTAGATCACTTTTCACTCAAATATAGCTCAAATCCAAGAACAAAACATGAGGAACCTGACCTATGTTTGCTCTAGAGGCTTACCATCCTTCCAGTGGTTTCTTTAAGATTTTTAGTCAATTATGCATGATTAATCCATGAACCGTACCTAAAACTTGAGCTCTGAATAACCCTTTCTCACATCCTTTTTCTTACCTTATTCGACTGTACACCGCAGATTATAAGACATAAGTATCATTCAAATTAAAAATGAGAGACTCATATGATATTTCCTTTAGTATTGCCTCTAGACTTTGAAAAGAGAATTTGAATAGTTAGAAACTAGAATAAATGATATCGCAATAATTCGAATTGTAACGCCAATAACCGTTTTTGCATGGCTTTTGCTAATTGCATTTTCTTAATAATTACACTTTTAACGGACAAATTCAATTTTTCTATTTTACTTACCAAATATATTACACAGTTCACCATTTCTAATGGTTAGCATTTAAATTCTGCAATCTAGCAATGTTTCATGATTAGCTAATACAAAATCTAACGATATGGGAGAAATATAATGCAGAACTTGGATGGAACATATTGAACATGGTGCAACCGTGCGTTTTAGTTAATAACAGAAATAGGTAATTTAATTGTCCCCTTTAATTTTATTATCATTTGATTTCCTTAAAACTTACTTTTAGGAAATTTGGATATCTCACTACAATGAAAAAGAAGTTTTATTTTAAAATGTTTAGGACCGTTGCTTATATGAATGGTAAAAACATCTATAATATATCTAAGTATGCATATGACGAGAACCTTCCTTTTCCATTGAGTGACATTCATCGAAAGGTAAGTATGTTTCTATTGGTTAACAATTGAATAAACTAAATGTTTATCTTCAATTTTAAACTTTACCTTAGTTACACAATAAAGTTCCGTTGATTAAGAACACGACTGCAGAAGGTTTCGATCAATTGTTAATTGCATGAACGAATTTGTAGCTGAGTGAGTTATAGACTATTCCTTTGGTTACCATTGCACTAAACCATATTCTACTACTAGAAGTTTTCCTGCTACCAGAAACAGCGTTTGTTGAAAAGAACTTAACTTTACACAAGAATTGGAACTCAATATTACTTCAATATCTGATTTTTATTATATATTTTGAAAAACACTACAATTCCCTTCTAAATATGATAAAACATAAACGTTTCTATTTTAATGCAATGCGTTTTTAGAGGCAAATAGCAAACATGGACAGCTAATGTCGAATTAGTTTTTTTATACTTTGACTTTTGCATTGTTTCTCTACCTATCAATGATGATACAAAAAACTGACCACCATATTCCAAATGTTTTGTAAGCCTTCAAGCGCGATGAACTGAAATATTTTTTTAAAACTTTATAAAATATATATAATATTAATGTTTACACTAATCTCCAAAGTAAAAATCTTAATCTGTTTATAGTTTATTTTCTAACATTTACACTAACAGTTGCAAAATTCGTAGAAAATACAATATACGTCCGTTATAGCTAACGACAATTTTTCAACCCCCTTGGATACCTTTCTACCCGGGTTCTAGTGTACATCAACATGGAAAATTGTTGAAACCCAACCAATAGTAGGAGTAGTTTAATATGTGCTTACATGAATTTAATGTTTATTGTGTTTCATGTTCATTATGGTTAATGTTTGGTGTTTATTATGTCGCCATCATGAGTTAACTTACATCGAAGCTAAGTAGTCTCTCTGCGATTCGAAATATGAGATGAAAATATTTCTATATCAATGGAATGGTGATCTGTATCTTTTGAATATTTTAAAACCGTCCCATCTTGGCCTGTTTGAGTTTCCACAAGTTTTCAAAATTATTTCTATGTTTAATATATTTACGTATATATTGTATAGCTCAGAATTAAATTCTGAGAATGTGTTATTTTGAAATAATGTTCAATGTTACCCGATTTAGTTCATATTTCAATGTTTCATCGGGGGGGGCGGTCATTGCAGCTTCAAACTGTTTTGTAACGAGTATTCCTAACTCCAAATCTAAATCATTAATTGCGGAAAGTCATGGGTTCTACCCAAGCAACTCTACATTCCCTCAATCACAACAGTACCTTTGAGACTGTGCCCTGAGTGTGTTCCTTCCCATATGTTCTTAACACTATTATCCACTCATGAGACATAGATGCCTAATAACAATAAACAAAGTTCACAATTCGCTATTTTAAATTACCATATAACATTCTATTCTGCCTCCTTCCTTGTAACCCTAACTCTTGTTATTTCCGCTTACATAAGTTTTGAAGCGCGCTTAACCCTTCTCATGCATATTATTTTGAAAATGCGTGTATTTTTAGCTGGAAATAATAGTTCAACGTATCTCCACCAAAGTTGGTATGCACATACCTTGGCGCTCTTGGAAAAACTACTCCAGGGTTAACAGCCCAATGAGTTTCACATTTGATAGTGTTCCAAGCTTATCTTGAACTTTCAGACGGGTTTTCTTGGCAATCATGATCCTTTCAAGATAAGTTATGATCCCGTATTAAACCAATATCTTTGACTATGCGCTGGAACAATATTGATATGTAATTTATAATTAAGAGGGTAAAGTTGCACAGTCAAAAACAAACAATATGCTTTAAAGCTAAGAGCATAGCTTTAGATTTTCTTAGTGACCATCTCACTAAAGTTTCTAAATGTTGATTTACTTTCTTTATTGTTTGATGCAGTTCTGATAACGACGAAGAGAAATAATTTCAAGGTCAGCGGCATAAATATGATAACGACAGTACGTTAGGACATCAGATGTATCAATGATGTAGAGTAAAAACAGAAGAGGACCGAAAACTCTGCTTTAAGGGATACCACATCAGACTAGTATTTGTTATGAGACATAAGGAATTGTTCACTATTAACTAGGTGGAAGTGAATCCACGATACGGTTCATTCAAAAAGTTAAAGAAAGCTTTCACTATAGACATCAATATATCGTAGTAGACAGGCTAAAAGTTTTACTATAATCCAGCAGTACTAGAATTGAAACTAGTCTATGGTCCATGGCCCAACGAAAATCTTCTCTTACATGTACATGTACAGTATTAGTGCTGTGGTGAGCTCTAAATTATGACTGAAGAGGTTCTAATAGTTTATTGCGTGTAAGTTAATTGTGGATCTGATCTTTAACTATATATTAAAATACTTTCGATAAAGGGTGAAGAATACTCATTTAACAGAATTCGGATGCACTAGTCACAGTGCTTGTTTTAGGAGAAGGCGTACAATAGCTAGTCTCAAAAATGATGGATAACTTCCATAAGTGATTGAAAGACTAAATATGTGAGTTATATAAACCAGAATATGAGGAAGGATAAGTCTAAAAAATAAGCTTAGGTTTGATCTGCGACTACTGCATTCAACTCAATTTTCAGAATAGCCGTTGCCATATGACAAGAAATAACAAGCGCAAAATCAAATTTCACACCTGAAAGTTGATTTATTAGTTTCAGTTATAATGATTATATCGATAAATTATGTCTTAAATCATCTAATTAATAGTATTCAGTAGGGTCGATATTTAATTTTCGCCCCACCCCAAACGTTTGTAATATTCAGAGTGCCTTAGGATTACCACCTACATTGAGAAGGCTAGATGGAAAACGTTTCGTGGCCTGATTGCGACGGTTCCTAACAGATAGATATCGCCCAAAACTAATATGTGTTGTGTGACTTCATTGGTTTGTCTCCCCTAAATCTCTATGTGCCGCAGTTCTTTATGTCATTGAAGTCAGAATAACTTGTATGATCTAGGGCGATGGTGGTATCGTAACTCGCCTCCTATTAATGGAGGCATGCTTATTACGCGTAAGTAGATGAAGAATAAAAAAATATTAGGGCATACATTCTTTCACTAAGGTCTATGTTATTCTTTATAGTGTGTCATTTCATGCTTGCGGCATCGTAATTTAGGGTTTCAAGATTTCGTTTTCATATCACGGTAAGTCAGCATTCGGGGTATGTACAGAAAGCGAATAAAGAATAGCTTAATATTACGTTTAGTGAACTATTAATAGAAGGTGTGTGGTATGCTGCTTGTAGTTTACAGATACTAAGATTATCAGACTAAATCTTAATAGGATAATTTTGTTTGTGTGGTTTGTGTAATAGTAACTCATAGTTCATGTCACCCATGTTCATATACCCAATTATATTACCATTTTCATCCTATTTTTTATAAAATTAAGCCCCAGGTGGGCGATATGCAACTAATGCTAGTTGTGTTGTATTAATTGTCTGTTCCAGAACAATTTCCAACTCCCTCATTAACCAGAGCAAGTACTCCTCCCCTTTTATTAAGTCTATTAATCCTGAAGAGTAACATCTTCTGAAAGTATTGTTACGACATGTAACGGCATCTGATAGAAAACAGTATTAATCTCATATAGATGAACTGTTTATGATTGTGCATTTATATGGGGGAACCATGAGAAGTTTGCAATGCACTCTTTAGAATTTTTGACGTAGTAGCGAGGGAAGGGAGGAGTACTGAATTTAAGTCATTGTCGCTTGAACTGCTGGAAAGAGGGAAGATGAGAGAAGAATAAGTTTAACGAGAAAGCAGTTCGCTAACATGTACCGCATTCAGCGTTCTCAAATTTACGAAATCCAAGACGGGCATGTCTTAGTCGAAAATATGTGTATATGGAAAGAGAATTAGAGAGGAAGAGGAAAGTGGGAATCGCAAAGGCCAAATATACTAAGTGAGATACCTAAAGCAACATTACTCACCCGCCAGCATGAATCTAGTAACACTATAGATATACTTAAAGTTTCGAAAATGATAAGTTAATAATAATAGATTTGCCGTATATAACAAACTATTTTGTTGCAATATGATGACGTGTAAATGCTATGAACATATAACTAAGCCACTGAGGAAACAAAACACACACACACACTTTGACATAAGTGATAAGTGGCTCACTAGACATATTGAAAGTACATACAACGTATTCTTTAGGAATGAAACGCATACGTAAAACAATATATACAACATAAAAGCACATAAGACACGTAAAACACTTACAGTATATACTACACTAGTATTTTCGTTAACTTCCGTGCAAATAAGGAATTATATATAAATATCCTTAAAGGGATAGGAAAACACACGCAGACACACGTTTCACACACAACCCCTGTATGAGATGCAATGTAGATCTTCAAACTTGTTGCTTAGAGATTTCTTGCTGTTGGCTTGTAGGAGGAATATATTTTGCATCATGCAACCACGATCGAGAATATCCAAAGCGTTCTTCGGCAGCACGTAGGACTTTCCGTTTATTTGGTGTAAGTGATTCTGTTAACAAGACACTTTCTTCAGGAGTTTCATAGGTTACACATTTAGGGATTAAGGCTCTCTTCCAAGTATTCATCGCATCTGAGAATGACTTTCTAGGCTCCCCCAATTCTATGAGTCCTATCAACGTGTGACCGCTTAATATGCATTAGTTTGAACTTAATATGGAGAAATTGAAGCACAATATCCTGAATAGGCTAATTGGGTGTTTCAACGATTCCATGTATGAGAATTGAGCTTCTCCTAGAGTACTGTGCAAGTTTGTCGGTTTCTTTTGACATGGCCCCAAATTTATTTCTTCAGGTTGTCTAAGTCGAACTTAACAGAAGACAGCGAGTCCCTAGCTGATTCTGTGAGTTCTTTTATCAGTTTCTGAAGTGCATTCTATAGACTTGCACTAGTCTGTTATTCTGCTCGCTTATGAGAGTATTCAGTCATTGTTGAACAGAATTAATAGACTTCTCAATGCCATCTACTCTTGTAGTTACTTTTAAAATAGCAGGTTTTGTAGCCATGCCTTAATAACCATAGAAACCGACTGTGTATAAAAGTAGCTAACACCTGGCAAAATAAAAGTCTAAGTTCACTGCAGGTAGCTTACGGGTCGGAGAACAAGTAGGGAATGTACATGGAGAACTAGTACCCTACGTTCATTCCACTCAACGGTCCTATTTCAGAGACGGAAGAAAAGTGAAAGAAAAGATGAAAATTAAAATCAAATCCAATCAGGCAATATTTGTAGTGAAAAGAAGTTTTGTACGCCGTCATGACAGGCGTAAGCCATAGTCCTGTTACTGACCGTAGAAGTAGTTTTATCGTGTATTATGGATTACTAACGAAGGTCAATTTCAGCTAGATATATTATCAAATAAATGTAGAATCATCTAAATAATAAATATATTTAAAAATTAGTTTCTACTTAAACGATATATGGTGTTATAGCAGTAACGGTTGGAACGTATAGGATTGTACATAAAGCTCTGTGTTTCCAAGCAAACGCCATTGAACCAATGGTCACTTTGGTGTAACCATATCAATCAAGGAGTCAGTGAGGGAAACATTTAGGGGTGGAAAGTATCCATTTAGGGGATTTTATCCAAAACGTAAAACAGTCTAAAAGGAGTTGTTTAACTGTCAAATTGAAAGCTAGTCACCTTAGTGGTGTAGAAGCTGTTTGTGTGAGGCTTCTCAGTAGAGAGATAAGGAATAATAATTCTTCCAATCGCTGATCGTTCGGCGTTTATCTGACAAAACTCTTTCATTCTTATGATTATCTTGCACGGTTTCTAGTAAGTTCTTCGAAAAAGGACTACGCTTCTCAATGTCTTTCTCTTTAATTGAAGCGTTTTCTGAAAAAAGAACTGTAATAAGTTTTCAGGAGAACAATAAAAAACTGTCCAAAATCTATAATTTTAGTTGCAATTCGCTACATTTTATATAATCTGTTCTCGCATGTACTGTGTGATCAAACTATATGAATGTTGGAACTTTATTTATTGCTCTCCTGAAATATTACAGAATTGACTACCGTTGCTTTGTAATGAAAAGAATTTCAGTTGGGTTCCAATGTGGAGCAGCTCTTTTAGCATACACACGGATATTACCTATCAAATACGTCTCCATTTCGCTCTTTCGGTAACCTCAAAAAGCAAAACAGTGCTTTAGTTGAATGGACATAGTTGCTTCCTTTCAATACATAATCTACAACTCTTTGCCCCAAAACTGAGTTTTATATAAGAATTGTTTCTTGTTTTCAGCTTCCTCAGATTAATCTACATATACACGAGAAGAGTGCTTCAGTAGTGTGCACATTTTATAAGCTTCCTCGTTCCGGATTATATGCAAACCTGATTGATGGAGATTGTTGGAGAGACTTGACGTTTCTAAATAGTTTTTGAGAGAACACGCTGTAGTATGCTGTGATATGTTCTGGTGTTAATTGGTCACAATGAATCATCGGTTTTTTAGTCGCTGCAATTATACCTTTTAAAATTGTTTTTATTTAATTTATTTATTTCAATCACTTCATCAAACAAACATGGATTTTGGGGTTGGTGTGGCTTAGTGGTAGAGTACTCACCTCTGGTGCGTTAAAGCCCTGGATCGATTATGGCTAATGTCATGTGGTCGTTATGGTGGGCAAACACCATGTACTAGGGTTTGTCTTTTTTTTTTTAGTTTCATATATCTTTCTTCATTCAAAAAATTTTTCTCCCACCATTATACATCCGGCCTGATCGACGGTTACCTGAATATCCTAAACTAAATTTCAATTCAAATCAACTCAATTTCTATACTGCCTTAGTACATTTCAGTACGCTTTCTAGCTGAATAGTCCTTAACACTTACAAGGGAATTATCTCAGCTGATGATGTGATATTTACATCAACTATTTTTTCACCATATTTTAATCTGTAATGTACAAACATGTCATCCTTTGATCCAACATCTTTGATATTTTTCAATATGTATTTCTAAGAGTGCCAATTTGTGTCTATTTGTAAGGCATAAGATACGGTTATATGTTAAGGCATAAGTCTAAATAAACTTATCGTGTTGAAACCGCTGGTAAATGAACCTGCGATTAATTGTAAGCCATAGAGTTAGTTAATTAGTTAATGCATAACATTGGCTGTCATAAGATGGAAAGGTACTTCTCCTTGCCGCTACGCACATTGTAGTTTAGAACCTCAAATGTTGGCATTATTCGACAATTAAGAGAACTCTTCATCAGCAAAACTTAACATTCATTCGTGGTCTCATTTTAAGTGGTTCCCTCGTCTTCCTGTAACTTCATATCTTCTCTTAATTTTTGCATAACAGAAAACAGCATTTCTCCAAAATCCTCTGACAAAAACAAATCAAGCAGTGTCTGTGGAATAGGATTCGGGTTCTTCTTACCTCCCGAATATCAACATTCTTGAAAACGTGGAATTCGAAGCTCTTCAGGGAATATTTATTAATCTTCCACCACCTCTTGCGATTCTTACAGGACTGAAGTTCTGGACTGCCTATGGTAGTTAATCTGTTGTCATATATGATAAATCGTAAAAGACATTAATTTGTTTAAGTACTAATTCCAAATAGTTTCATTAAAATGTTTGGCATTATTTTACTTATCACAATTTCTGTGTATTTATGATTTAAGTAATCTTTTCTTCCTGACAAAGTTATACAGTAGCCATAATCCAAAAGCTGTTTGATTACGAGTAAATCTCTTTAATCATATCTCCATTAGGCGACTCTTTCTGTTGTTCTAAATTCGTGTCAACTTCTGAATTTAGTATGATTTGTTTCTAGACATATCTTATGATGTTATAAGCGTGCTGCAAAAACTCATGATTCATCCTATGGATCACAAGTTCTCGTAAAAACGTAATCTTTTGAAAACGTCTCTGTCTCAAGGAATACAAAGTCTCTGTTACATTTACAAATCCTGTGTTTATCCCTGATGCCAGCATGTTTTTTCAGACTACACACTATGCATGAAACTTTGTATACTTTATATTGTTTTATGAGCTGAGGGTAGTATGGATAAGTGTGACAGAACGCAGATTTATTATACGTTGCCTAGTCGAAGGTTCTTCATCCTCACAGTATTTAGTACGACAATCAGATTCTCTTTACAATTTAAGTAATCGCCTTTTTCAGAGTGAAAGAATTATTATTCTAGTTCTTACTTTTGTCACAATTTACCTGATTTGAGCTTAATTCGTTTCTTTTTGTGTACAATTACTCATTTTGAAACGTCAAAATTGTCGCTAGTTCCTTGTAATATCTCCACAAAGATCTGTTGCAATAATAGCTTTTTGAATTTTCGAAACACTTTAAGAATTTTTTTCGAAACAAAGGGATACATATAGCAAAATGTTACTATACTATACATGTATACATTCAAAATAATGACTGCAGTAAACGTCACCTCAAATAGATAAACAAAAGCTTTTTATCAAGCTAACGGGCTGTAAGGTCCGCTACATTAGAATGTTTTAGCTTTTTCTAGATGCCTCTCTGAAGAAAGCTTATAATTTTAACGGTACATGTTTATATTTTACAGTTTAAGTTGAAATAAATCAGATTCTTCTTCAAAAAATAAATTACAATTTACAGTTTTTAAACATGCAAAGACGGACTAAGGGGCCAAAAGAGGCTGCTGCCCAGGGCTATCATTCCTTTAGGGCTCCCACCAAGGATAAATCAGTTAGTTTTAGGATTACATGTTCCTTAATATACTTTAGTCCAGGGTCCGAGCCAATAGCTCAGGGCCCTAAAATAGCTTAATTTAGACCTGTAATCATGTATAAAGGAGAATCAATAATAAAACTTTCGAATTCTTGATATTTTTGCGATTGAGAACAAAAAGACAATAAATTATCAAATCAGTTTACTCAGGTGGTATACTCTTGTTTATGTGTGTACTAACAAGATCTGAAGACAAGAGTCGTCCGACATAACTTTGATTATGATTTCGTAAGTTCAAACCGCTTCAGCCATTTATGACGATTCCGCCAGAACTTTGAGCACCTGTAGTTCCAAACATAAGATTGTCTCGAAATTTCTTCAAATATTTTTTGTTGTTGTTGTTGTTTAGATGTTAATAATCCCTTGCAGCAGTTTGCGTTATTATTTCAGGGACAGCCTGTATAAGTGGTCTACGGAAAGTAGAGTTACTAATTCCTGTTAATTTCACATTTTTTTAAATATTTGTCTTTGTAATCTAATGTTTCACAAGCGAAATCCATTTTCCACGTACATCTGGACAGAAATATTACGTCCTTACGGGCTTTTAAAAATTGCTCCTGGAAAACTATTTGAGTAATTTGGAAACTTTAGAGCAGTAAAGAAGTACATGCGTTGCCCTTCTATAATATAAATTTTAGGATTTGTAACATTATCACTTTCACAGAAAATATTATTTCCTTAAAATACTGAAAAAATAATATCCAATCCATGTTACGAACGTTACGAAAATTTAAATCTTTGTAACTTGTAAACTACTCAATATGCAATCACACCTTCTACACAGAATATAAATCAATCCATGGTCTATATTTGAGTAAAGTTCTAACTTTGAAATGTAACAATATCTTTATAAAAGAGATTATATATCTGTAAAATTGCTGTATGAATGTTCCATTCGTTACGCTGGAATGCACCATATTTTCTATATAAGTTGTATTCTATGTTTCTGAAAGATGCGAATCCGAAACGACGACAAAATGCAGATGATCACGCTACACACTATCCTATGGAAAACAACATGTAGTAAGAATGCTATGCTTTTAAGCTTAACCTTCTGTTTTTTGTTTATGGTAAGCTATAACTCTACAAAGACATCACTCAGGAAATCCTTCGAATAACCTAGTTTCAGTCTATTGACTTCTTTCCGTAATTTCTTTCATATGATTACTGTAATAAACAAATGTTCTCAGACAACAGTATATTGCTGATTAATTACACAAAATGAAACCTATTTGCTGGTCTTGATGAAATGCTTTAAACACATTAACTTCTCAGCACGTACGGTAAAAAATTATCGTATCATACTTTATTATATATAAAACAAGTTCTTTACTTATCTTCTTGGAAATCAGAACATGTATTGTATTAATTGAGAACTATAGATATAAATCCGTAACATCAGTATTCTCACTTAGCGCACCGTCACAGGTATGCAATATACAGGGCCATCAACTTGCTTTTGTGGTTACAGGTGACACTCCTGGTGATTATCACTAGAATGAAACACTCTGTAAAATGTTCACTTTCTGTAAATTCCAATTACCCTAAACTGTAATCATATTAGGTAACCGTGTAGGTGCTTTGAGAAACATTTTTGTTCGAGACACTGCAGCACTGCAGCAATACTGTGAGCACTCTGAAATCTTGCTTTGTCAGCTGTTAGAAGGAACAGCTTCTAGATCACGGCTGTGAGATGTCAAAATTGTATAGAGAATTTCAGTGAAGTAAGTAGTTTGATTACTGTAGTCCTATGAGAATCTACAGATAATCATACGCTTTGTGAACAAAACAATCAGAATAATAAAAGAACTTGTCCCTGTATACCAGTACATACACTTTTAACGTACCAGTACATACACATACACACCACTATACCAGTAGCACTTTTTAACAATTAATATTATCACCGTCGAAACAAACTACGTTAGATGTTAGATTTCATGAAGTAGATGTATTTCAAAACATGTTTTTCTTATTAATAAGTGTCTCTTAACGAATTTAATGCGGATTGTGAATTGTTCTTTTGTTATACACAGAAAAGTTGATCTGCGAAGTTGCTTTGAATGTAATTAATCAACAATTTATAATTGTTTCAGAGTGAAATTCGTTTATTTAATCCTTACATCAACACAATGAAATAGTTGAATATAAGAAGCGTATGATATTGCAAACTATTGGAAAAATGTGAATTTTAACCACTGGCACCTATTAGATAAATACTGGAGAGTTTCTTATAAATATTTCGTTTATAACGTTTATTAAATATAACGTTTCTTGTTTAGAAACCTTCAGTGATTTTAAAAATACAAAAGATATAGCTAGTATATTTAGAAGTTCTTAAATGTTACCTCTTCAAAACATTGAGAAAAAAACAGCAAAATCATATTTCAAAATATGAATTTACTACATACTTCTGCACTCCAACTAATCAACTTATGTGGCTCCTAACACTTACAGTTCTCCATAAAGCTATGATTTCATATAACTGGCTTTTGTAAAGTAAAACAGAGCTACGAGTACCTTTAATATGCTAACAAAAAGTATCAATACTCTAATCATTGAGATCATATTATACTGTTCATATTAATTTTGCAGTAAAAATTCATATAAATATGTAGTGGTTACTTTCTTTTATTAGATAAGCACATGTGCAGGTCGAACTTGGACCAACAAGTATTAAAATGAAACATTCTCAAATATTGATTGTATATTATTTCTGAACAGGTTGGAAAAGAAGAAACACACATTTCCACTATAACGAAGTGGCGCCTTCCTGATTATACATATTATCTGGAATCTTTTCATTTCACAGAAGAAGGAATGTGTTCCGTTTACAACAGTGCATTTAACACTTCAATCAGGTAATGTGTTAAAAATGGTCTTGTCTTCGTTTACTGTCTAACAATTTATTCAAAGTGTCCAACAATTTATTTTGATATTACCGTGCTCCATATGTACGTTTATATTGATACTAATAACATGATTCTATTGACATGCTTAAATATATGTTGTATTCTTGTTTTGAATACTTAGCCATCACATTGAATCGATATAAGTGCCGAATAATTGATTCTTCAGACTTAAATAAATTCTTAACCTATTTTTCTGAAATTGTTTGTTTGTATAAAGCCAACACTCATTTGTTATTTGGTAAATCGAGTTATTGACAACAACCAATATTTCAGCTTCAGCAGATCGTTTCGCTGAAATAGTATAGAAAACGGTATAGTTGAAAACAAGTTGAAACATGTACTTATTGAATTATTGAGTTTGTGAATTTGAATTTGTGTTCTCACAGAAGTGTCTATCCTCAAGGACTATGAAACTGATCTTAACAAAGTTTCGTAAAAGAACTGGACTTTATAATCGCTGTAATTATCGATATTTATATTTTTGCTATACTTTATTACATAGTATTTGATTATGTGTTAATGTAGCTTACATTGTACCAGGAGTCCATTAAATCTTTACCAAAATTTAGGACTCACTGATTCAATATAGTCCCAACTACACTCCACGTATTTTGCTCTGCAGATAACATTTCTCATTATAATCACTACCTTCATTTCAATTTCAATATGGGTAACTAAACACAGTTATATATAAGCATAGCTTGTGAATCTTTTCATGTCGCACATTTTTAAATATCAGTATTACTCGAATATACAAAGATTTAATAACTAACATATTAGAATTATAAATCAGTATTAAATTTATACATTAGCTTCCATGACTTAAAAATCCATGATTGTAAATTTCGTAGAGTATATTTTCTTCATTCATATCTCTTGGTAGACTCTATTATATTCAAATAATTACTTTTTGTACTTTTTGCTTCTAAAATACTTAAATTCCCAGATCGAATATTCTTTTCTAACTTCTGTTGTAGTCTGTGACACTGAAAATAATTAATTCCTAAAATGAAACTTCTAACCGTTTACACTATTCATACTCAACATTTTGCATTCTCTATTCATTATCAAACACGATCATAGCAATAGAGTCCGCGTAAATCATCAAGTAAAATCTATGTACGAGCTTTTAACATTTAACATACTTACTTAACCTCAACACAAAATGTTTAACTTTAGACAAATTATCCGTACTATCATATTAAAATGTCTAGTTTTGAACTCTTCTAATTTCTGAGCGGGTAAATCTATTTTGGAGTGGTTTTCGTGTATAGCATCAAACAGGTAAAATTGCAGAAACATTAAAATAATGTAAAGGTACAAAATAGCCCTTCTGCACAGATAAAAATATAAGAAATAAGAAAAGTGATTGATTCATAAGCAAAGCAACAACATTGAAATCAAGAGACAGTCATCTGCTTAGTTACGTAAGAACATTAAATCAGACAGGTTTACAGCAATATAAGGCAAGATTTCATGACTGCAATGATTCAGGTCAAATAGAAAAGAATACAATATATCATATATAATTCTAAACTCAAGTATTACTCGATATTAGAAGTTACGAAAACCATTTCTGTTTTTTTCAGCATACTCCAGTCATTAACAAAAATGACGTTTCTAAAGTTGATATGAATATCTATTCTCAGGTGTGCATGTTAGAACTATTACTCCTTTGTCCTCCCGAAAGAATAGAAGATATCTGTATTATACATCCGATATTACGAACCCTATTTTAAGCAAGTTTTAGGAGTATATAAAAGCCAAAATAAACTAAAACACTTAAAACAAAATCCCGATAGCTATTTTCAAGTCAATTATTAGGTAGCAATTCCTTTCCTTTCTTCCAAGAAATCCTTGACACTTAACCCGAACCTAAAATTACAATATTACAGCTCCATGAGAAAGAAAGGAAATTTTAGTTTTCACACCTTCCAGTTACGAGTCAACGAAGCCAAGACGAAACTGATGAAATCCAACAATTACAAAAATACATTCGACATTGATTCGGTATGTCAGTTATATCTGTAATTTCGATCAGTAAACTCGCAATTCTTCGTTAGTTTGTCTAGAATTGAACTCTGTTAGTTTCATCAAGGAAGTTCAACTTAACATTTTACTAACATTAATAGTACTTGAACATTCATTACTGTCTAATGCTCTTAGTACCAACAAAGAATTTTAGCTTCAACATGAGTTACCGAAAAGTGAGAAGAAGAAAACTGATCGAGGTAGAGACTCTAGCATAAGTGACTATCACGGCATTCGCTCCGGCTCAGAAGACAAGAATAGTTCGATCAGATGATCTAAGGGGTACATGTAGAAATGGAGGGCTTATTCGGTATAAATGATGAAATCATTCTATTTCCAGTTCGAATAAGATAGATCGTCTTGTAGAACATTATTATCATACCAATAAATAGTAAAATGTACGGTTATCTTGCTAAGTTAAACTAGGTATAATGGGAATTAGTCCAATGCTATTTCTTTGTAGGTAAAGTAAGTATATCCATAAGTGTCCATTGTGTAGTACTAGTGCTTTCATTGTTTGTAGTCTGGTATGTGTAACGATTAGCTACGCCTTCCGATAACACAATTAAAGGTAGGAAAACGAATACTAAATAATATATTATCGAAATCAATGTTGCCAACCTGATAGGAATTACTGGAGTGTGTGTAAATTGTATTTCCTTTATCAGCTTAATACTTATTCACTATTATTCTTATGTCATAAGCTGTCGTGTGTTTTACATCTTTGCCTTTTATTTTTGATAAGATTTATCTTTATTGCTCAATAATAACACAAAATAACCTACTTTTGATATTTGTTTTTAAACTAAGATGGATAATATCAGAAACACCTACACAATAACATGCAGATCCTGCTCAGGATCAAATAGTAACATTTACTTGGTGTGGCATTCCAGAGAAACTACAAGAATACGCAAGTTCTTCTTTTATCAAAAATATTAAGTTTCTGCTCATGAATCTTCAAAGGTAAATTTAGGACCATTGCGAACGTCGTCATGGCTCCATTGCCCAATGTCAAATACTCTGAGACATATTCGGTGTTTTCCACCAATGATACCAAAATTTCCTCTATTTCATTTTTTTAAGATTTCGTGCACCCTATAAAGAGCTTTTTTAGTTGTATTAGAGTACGATGCAATTAGGACGACTGGGAGTGGACGCAGTGTGTGCGTTTGGGTTGGTTACTATACTTTTTAGTCACCAACAATCCATTTTTGGTAATTGATTGCAAACTTTGACGTTCCACTTATTTCCAACTGGAAACAATCCTTGGTGTATCATCTTACTACATTTGCAGCAGAGGGAATCGCAGATATGTCCAACAAGTGTTTGAGAGGTCAAATTGCTCTGATACCTTCATACATTAGAGATTAATAATCCTTGCTACTTCTAATGGCTTGAACTACAATCCCGCCAAACTGGCCAGAAACACATGTCTTGCGTCACATATTACGAACGCAGGTGGTTCCATTTCCAGCAACAAACAACAATCGTACAGTAATTCCTAATATACTGGTATTTTAGCGAGCTTACTCAACATAAATATTACTTCATAAATGAGGCACGTAACCGTTAAATGTTTCCAATTGTTTTGGGGTTGACGATAAGCAAGCAGATTACAGCCATATTGTTAATTTTATAAATATGAAGCTGTGACTACATGCAGCTAAACTTACATATAGTCTTTGTAGTAGATTCGTATGTGGAGTACTGGTATCGATGTCTATTTTGGGTTAAGATGGACAAATAAACACAGCTTTCTAGCAAGGTTTGCAGTATCCTGAACGCTCTTTAGTTAAAGTATTGGTCAGTGAACTGAAGCTTTTTGTGTTTATACAATTTTATGAACACTTGTCCGAAAATTATATTAACAAACAAAAATGACCCGTAGAAGCATGAAACAAAGGATTTGTCAAATCTAATTTACAATACATGATTACATATACACCTCGGAGGAGGGGTTTAATAAGCTGTGCACTCAAAAACCCTCAATTAATCATAGAAAATGTAAGTATACGCAACTGATAACATACTTCTGTTTCACTGTTGTTTACTCTATATTTATAGGACAGGGTTGGCCAAGTGATGTTGAAGTTCTTTCTTATGGTCCTTTTTAGGAAACGTGATTCCTAACTTCTTGTGTGTAAGGGTCACACTACTTGTATGAAAGCTAATTTCGTTTTCGAACCATTACTTAAAATTTATGACAGACACTTTGGGTAACTGAATTCACTGCTCGCTTGTTCCAGTGGCTGCAAATTCGTCTGTTAGCCCTTTAAATCTGTCACTGGAATGGGCACTTCTGTTCCTCAGCATGATACCTTTATACTAGTTGCTTTCCTCAAATATTGGTTATGTTGCAGTCTTAGTTTTGTTTAAATTGCATTCTCAGGAAAAGAACGGATATCACGAAATTGGTGAATCGGCACTTGCAATCACGTGTAACAGGAAAGTTGCTGTATCTACATGCTAGAGTTTGCAGAAATTGCATTATTTAACTCTGCTGACTATCGATGATAAAATTAACACAGATAATGTTACATACCTTTGTTTTGGCATGACTTTGCTAATCTGAATTCAAATGAATAAGAGGATTCTTGACAATTCTGTATATTACGTTTTTGCGTATGTTGTTGCTAAGGAGAAAGGCTTGACATTTGATTCAGTTCTAATGGTAGGCAGTAAAGTTAGTAACAGAATAACTGACTATTGATGCACATTTTGTAATAGATGAGCAATACAACAATTATGTAATCTGAATAGAACGGTTCATGCTAAAACTAGAGAACAACTAGTTTTGTGTGCCATGAATGTTAAGATGCAAAGACACGTGCATAAGTACCTGGTGGTTATGTGCGAAAATCAACATATGAGAGTGTTAAGTATTAGAGATGATGAAGAGACACTGCAGAAGTGAGCTACGGTGGAACAAAAAGAACACATTCAAATTTTCTATACCAGGCAAGAAAGTGGCGCTGTTCAAGCAATTAACAAGGAAGAAAATGATACAAAATGCAATGATAAGATCATAATATAGGCAGGAAAAATAAAACACGTGAGAGGTATGTAAAGTGAATGGGGCTAAAAACTGGAAATTGTCAAATGCAGCACGAAAGTCAAAGAAAGGATGACTTTCCTAGAAAATGCAGGACAAATTGAATTTGCAAGAATGAACATTTTCGTTGGGAGAAGCACGTCGTGAAATGCATAAACAAAAACGGAAAACACAGCAATGTTCTTCTTACAAAAAAAATAAGCGTGTAAAATATCGAAAGTAATATCAGATCCTTCGTCACAGCAGTTATAAAACAGCAACAAAATACCACTCGAGACCATCGAGTTTACCGTAAATAACATAAAAACGCAAGTTCAGAAGTAATAACGTCTGGATTTTTCTATTTTCAAAATGCCGGACTTTTTAAGATAATATCAAATGCCGACATGACGTTACTAGAAATGTTAAAAAAAATCAAATATGTCCGTTAAAATGCGGGCTGTTGCTAACCCTAAATGCCCAAGACTTAATTACCATATCACCTTTGGCTGATGGAGAAAATTATGACCAACATTTATTTCAGCGTAAATCTCTTCCGCATTGTTTCATTAGCATATCTTCCAAGTATCAGTGTAATACCTTCATTACAGCTACACTGGGCCACTGTTAAGTACGGTATCTTTAATTGTAACAATCTGGACCATACATAATGATCCAAATGAACGTAGCTAAAACGTGTGAGTTGTGGATTTCCTATTGTCCTTGATATTTGGAAAATCACGCTTGAGAATCAAACAGTATTCAGGGAGCATTCGCACATTCTACTTTTTCTGGTAACTTGTATGCATGAATAGATATATTCGTGATAACAACAACTGTATTCATTACCGACGACAAACGTTTAGCCTCCTTTGAACAATTTAAAATCCTAAACATGGTCATTTAAGTCACTTAACAGATGCGATTCACACGACGAGGAATTTGGCCCATATCAAAAGTAATTATTTCAAGTACTGACGATTCCTATTGTAAAACCACCGTGTGGTTGACTCAGTGGTAGAGCGCTGGGTTCGTAATTGGGAGGTCTTTCGATCGATCCCAGTGGAAGACTATCCTGATTGAGGTTTTCCATGGTTTTCGCTCGGTCATACCAGGTAAATGCTGGGTTGGTAATACAAAAATAGGTTATCTAAGTCTACTCTCCAATATCCTTGCCACCACCCTATCTCCGTCTGAGCCCAAGATGCCTACAGGCCTTTAAAATATCAAATTTAAATTCATATTTTACCGTTAGCTGTATTAATCGGTTATGGTGCTGATTTCGCATCCCTGTATACAACTAGTCGCGCTGACGAACGCATATTAAGTTACTGTACTGTGTGTTTTGCTTTACTACTTAATCCTATTAGCTTGCTAACAAAGAAATAACAATCTGATTAGTGACAGATTTGTTTATTGCATACAAAACTCATAATATTGAGAACGATTTGCTGACAATATCAAACGCTTCGTGCAGATGCAACAGCAAATATGTAATGCCCCAGTCATGATTCTGCTCTCCCAATTTAAACCCAAAATGAGATCATATATTTTTCACAAGGGTTGTCATTTTTTTTTTTTAGAATTTAAAGTCGACACCCACAAACAAACAACAGTTCTTTGAATGATTGACGTCTTTCTTGACATTTATCTGACACTAAGACAGTACAGAATCAAATAAATGTGTGTCACTGACAAAAACAGCACACTAAGTGTTCGTGAATTATTGTATTTAAAGAACATCACACTGCATTTCTGAAGAGTCTGCTAGGTCGAGCCTTCTGCCGTTATTGCAACTAAATCATGAGTGATAGTCACATTTCGACCACATATTTGCCTTCAAAGTGTCATTTTTTATTTGACACATATTCCCCTTCCGTGTACGAAAAATCATATCTATCAGTAAAACTTCAACATAATGACATGTATGAAATAATATCGCATTTTCAAGATAGGAGTATGTACAGGGTCCGGGCAAAAGACCGGAGTATGTATTTGAAGAAGGCGCTGTGTGAGTTGTGCTGGGGCTCCGGCGGTGAAGAGGTATCGATCGATAGTGGTATATGTGTCATTTTCAGTAGTCGCAAATGGCGTGGCGCGGTTAGTATCGTACGTTTGTTGTGGAGGAGTATATTCGTAATGGTGATTCTGTGATTACTACTCAGCGAGCATTTCGCATTCGGTTCGGACTGGACCGACATGATTCTGTTGCTGATAGAAAAACTATTCAAGTTTGGATGTCAAACTTTAGAGCAACAGGTTCTGCGCAAACAAATCGTCTTGCCGACCTCGGACCGAAAATGTGGCGCGTGTGAAAGCCTGCATCCAGCAATCTCCAAAGCGTTAAGCACTTAAACATGCAGCTGCCCTGTGATTGTATGATATGAGTGTAAGAAAATTCCTGCACAAAGATCTTCACATCCACCCATACAAAATGATGGTTACCCAAGAATTAAGTGAGAGAGATTTTGAAACTTGTAGAGCTGTGAGTGAGGTCACCCGACTTATCACCTTGTGAATTTTTCTTTGGGGACACTTAAAGGCGCAAGTGTACAAACATCGCCCCACAACCCTGCAAGCACTTAAGGAGGTAATCACCCAGGCAGTAGCTGCCATTTGACCGGAAATGACACGAAGAATTATGGAAAACCTCCGAGAAAGGCTTCGTCAGTGGAGAACGTTATTTGCCGGACATAATTTTTCAAAACAAGTAATGCAAAATGTCATAGTATTTGTTGTTCACAAATATTTTCTTATCTGTACCTTTCTTTGTTGGTAACTGCCTTTTGAAATACGAGGAGTCTTTTTACCGGACCCTGTATTTTATGCTCTATCTAACATGACTTCCAAAATGCCCTCCCAATACGAGGAATCGAACGGGAATTAATATTTAATAAATGCGTAGCTTGTGCGTGACTGTTATTAATTGAGAATGAGAGGGAACGCACTTACACTCAATATCAAGCAGGCGTGTATAAAAATCTTCGATTTAAATACAAAGAATTGTCTAAAAGTAGCCAGGATATTATTATTATTATATTTTAGACACATCCTAACATTCCAAATAATAGTCTTTAATGTGTTCTAAGGTCATTTCTTAGATAAGTATGTGCTAAATTTAATTAACTCTATTATTTTTTAATTATAACTATTCTTGTGATTTTTTTCAATTTGAATATTTTAAGAAGAAGAAACTTGATTCCAAATTGTTTACCAAAACTTTAAAGAAAGAAATATAATTTACATACTTCATTGATAATTTGAACTTTGCGGTACCACTGTTCCAAATATGACATCAAAACAAACTATGTTGCTGCATCAGGTACACAGGAAAATTTGCTCAAACGTTTTATTTGCAATTATAAGTCTTAATAATATTTGTCTACATTTGTAGTTTTGTTATACTCTACAAATTTGTGAAAATATTTATATGTATGAAGGTATATGTGTATAATTTTGCCATATGATAAGTGATATATATATTGGCTTTCTAGCAGTTTGAAGCACTTTAATAAAGCAGTTTACGTTATTCATGCATCTAAAAAGATTATCCTGGAAACTGTTTTACGAGAAAACAACTTTCCATTTTAATATAGTAATGACTAGGCTTCTAAAAAATGAATTAACTTTAAGAAGTTAATGAATACTTTTATATACTTTTAGTTACGTGTTTACGACTGGCTATCTTACCTGGAGTCACAGGAAAGGAACGTACTTGATTATGAATTATCCACCCAAAAATTCCAAGGTAAACTCTTATAAATTCGCAATAACTTAACGTTATTTATGTAAAGTTCCTATTTTAGAAGATATTTTCATTAAGGAAAATAATGGTATAATTTACTATTGGGGTAAATTTTATTTGTAATAACCCCAAGTACCCACATATTATCGCCTACATAATTATTCCCTCTACGTGGAGTTTTGAATGTTAAGCCGAAAGGCAAAATTTAGGTGAGTTAAAATAAGAACAGAAACAAAAAAGTGTATATTTATAGAATATTAATAATACTATTAACATTAATATTTGATCACCAAGTAGAACGTCCAAAGTATACACACACGTATAATTCTGAAACTCATCGTTAAAAATAAATATTTGTTTTCGAACCTTTGAATATAACGGAATTGATTAAATTAAAGTTTATACATAGCGTAGTATTCTGCATGTAAAATTAATAATTCTTTTGGGAAACAGTATAATTAAAACGATTCTGAACTGTTACTCAGATTCCATAGGAATACGCAAGATGCAGTCAAAATCACGTTAACGTAAACAATATAATTGAAGAGATCCTAAAGGTGAGTTTATAGTCTGCTTCAGGTGTAACATACGTGACAAAATATGTATGTATTGCAACGCTATTCTCGCAGAATGCCAGTGATGTCACAATTTGAGGGTAGCGCATTTATCTAACATCTTTTATTACTATCAGTGTTATAAACCCGAGGATTTCCTGTATAAAGTATTACTCCCCAATGGCATGCTTTACTAGAACTTTGTCCGATCATAAATCAGATTACTTTCGATCGAGTTTCATTCGATGGGGTCTACGTTGCAAAATCTTAATTTCCCATCCATTTCTCCTAAAGCATCAACGAAATGTCATTCATCTTATGTATCGTAGAAGATTAATATAAATACATAATGTACACAAAACCAACTATCCTGTAGCAAAACACTTCAATTCATAACAACTAATATTTTATTATGTGCGACTTCATAATTTGCGTATACAATCATAATTGCAATAACGGCTTACATTTGCAATGACATTATGAATTATCTAGTTAATTTAGTTTTCCAAAACTACAGGCATTCCAGGACAGCACAATAGAATTTTCTTGCTTTAGCAAAGATCTTAAGATATTCTCAAGTACAAGGTTAGAGTATGAACTACAATAGCATTATGTTTCTTTTATTTCTCAAACCTTTTCAGTTACTTTTACAGTTACAACATTTAACATAATGTTTTGCCACTTATTCTGTCATGCTCTATTCATATTTAAGTTTTCAAAGATATGTACATTTTGAACATAAACAAAAAATAAACCATGAGCAGTGAAGTAAATAAGAAACACCTAACTACCTACTCATCTTTACATTACTTAAGTTTCCGCCGAATTATATTTACAGCTGTAGCTTTTTCCATGGATCAGAACGCTTGCTTGACAAAATGGCCAAAGCGCCCACAGAAACAATCTGAACTACTACCAAAACGGAAAACCACCCAAATGCAGAAGCGGTCAGAACGTCCACTTGTAAAAATGTCACCAAAAGGAGCAGAAAGCACAAATACAAAAACGTTCAGAAAGTACACTTGTTAAAACGGTCAGAACGTTCAGTAGCTATATTACACCTGTAGATGTTTGTATGAACACAAGTGAAAACATTTATGTTCACGAAGAGTTAAATTGATACGATTGAGACACTTGAGATATTAGAATACATTAGACCCTTGATACACTTGTGCTTTGGGAACTAGCGTGTTTGTCTGGGCGAATCTGTTAAAATAAATGTTTGCATTTTTCATTAATCATTCCATTATTTATTCATTTTGCCTCTCTTTCCTCTTTGCCTCTCTGTCATTACTGCTATTTCAACCCATTGTAGTTTTATAAGGTTAGGAGACATCCAGAATTTATCCATTCACCTACATAACTTTTAACTCAAAAGGAATGCTTCCAAGGTGTAAGACGGGTTTAGAAAATCTGAAATGCGGACTTGTTGGTCCCCTACGAGATATGACTTTTGCCAAAGTTGTAGCTGCTAATGGCCATAAATCTCCAAGTTATGCGTCATTGAAATTTTGAGGATCGTCAAGTCGGACTATAGGAACAATGATATGTTTAGTTAAAAATCCTCTTATTTGATTGAACAATCAAAATGAATTGTACTCAGCGCAATATAGAACAGTAAATGTTACATGTTGGAGTGCATGGTCAACTCATCCGCCATATTGGATGAAAGTCATTTTGGTCAAATGGCAAGTGGATCGTGTGACATATCGAACAACACTAGAATGTTCTCAGAAAGCCATCCCAGGTATTGGATTTGAACTATCTGCAACGGTATTAGAGTTATCGGCAATGACTTGTGTCGCTGAATAAGTTAAGGGATTTCCAAAGACAGCCGTGTTTCTCACAAATCGACAAAAAGTCAACCATGTTATCAAACCTGTGGAATTGTTGTATATGTCTACATTTTGGAGTACGTGAACAGTATAGCGGCCATCTTGAAATCCGTCATATTGGATGAAAGTCATTTTGGTCAAATGACAATTAGGTCGTGTGACATATCAAACTACATAAGAATGTTCTGAGAAAGCCATCCCAGATGTTGGATTTGGTCCATGTTTAACGTTGTTAGAGTTATCGTACTCAACGTTTGCAGTGCACTGTTACAAGATGTGGTTGATGAGCTGTCGTCTTTCTTTGTGAAATCCACAACTCCAGGTACATGGTCCAGTCATGAGACACGCCAAGGAAAAATTTGAGTTTAGTGTAGCCTAATATAGCGAAGCACCAAACGTAGTGTAAGAGAACTGCCGGTGAAACAATATACAATAAATTCTCAACACAGAAAAAGGTCTGATTCCTTATACTATTTGTCGATAGCTGCTATTCTAATGTAGATGTATACTTTCAATAAAATGTACGAAACATAGTCGTTGTGTACAGTAAGAGCAGCAGATCATTGCATCTGTTGCGTAATGTGAGCAAACTCTGGAGGTGCTTAATAGAACATCTTTAGGAGTAGAATAATAGAGTAATGGATCGCTATGAGCCGTAGATTGCACACAAGCATATCTAATCAGTGGTTGAAAGGTAGGAGATGACAGTTGATTGTACACTAGAGCAATAAGAGTGACAAAGTTTTCACGTTTGTATACTGCATAGGGAATCTCTTCCATCATAATGTAGTCAATAATGCGTTTCAAAATGTACTTCAAATGTAGATTAAAGCCCACATCCAGTGACTGTAGCGCAGCGGTGGATCCTTCAGGGAGCTTCATTCTGTGTATATTATACTGGTTTGGTAGTTTCTCTTTCCAGATGTCGTCATTCCATTATCCGGCACAGGAGTCCAAAAGAAGAAGACATTTATTGGTACCTCTTTCTTGTAAGAAGGGGTCAAGGCATTCTGCAATCCATGTCCCAATCAATGTTTTCGTCATTTTTCGGATGTGCTACAAACAAGTTTGATGGTCTTAAATTTCCGTTTCTAGCGATTTAATTGCTTTTGCAGCATTCGGTACAAATGTTCCATTCGGTTCTTTGAGACAAACAAGCCAACGTGGAGCCATCTAATGCGATTCCAGGCATGATTGTGTGTGAATGGGTTGTTGCGTTCTGGCTCTGAATGCATAACATAGTGTTCTTTTCCCCCCACGAAATGACAATGTTCGCATAGTATGCATCTCTTGTGCTACGCCAACATGGTCAAAATTGACCACCTCGCCCGCATTGTAGTGTGGTACCACATTTCGAAATTCGTCACGAAATAAGTCGATCTGTTCATCAAGCTGCCCTTGCTTGTTCCGCTTTGCCTGCGATGTTTCTCTGTTTGTCTTTCTTGATATAATGCGTGACTCGTTTTAAAAACATGCAGAAATTTTCGGCAGGCAGACACTTCAATCCTAAGTTCATTACCCTTCTTTCTTGCCCACAGATGCATATCATGCTCGTGTACCGGGTAGCAATTCTCTCTAGCATAAATATATCTATCGTACAATATGCATCCACGTCAAGATATTTTTGCCATTTGGTCCCGTTATCCTGTACATACTTTTTCCAGCGTGACAACAATGCTGGGTAGGTTACTTTATTGTAGCGTTTCTGTATAGTTTTGAATGTGTGTGTCGGATTAGTTGCAGTGTATTCCACAATACTTTTCATGTAACTGAAACTGGCGTTGTTCTGTTCTCTCGTTGAAGACTCACACTCACTGCTAATATAATCGTCCGCATCACTCGCCTCTTCCATTGTAGCTATTTGAAGTTGCTCTTCGTTGGTGTCTAATGCGTCTAACATCAACATACAAAAATAACGGAAAAGTTTGTTAGTAATAGAAATATCTTCTAATGTTTCCGGGTCATCTTCCAGCATCGGCAACTTTTGTTGCACAAGGTTATGAAAATAAGTCACAATTGGGCATTTCTGACACCAAAGGCATCAAACACAGGCAACTAAACAAAAGTCCCCTTGTTCAACTGTTTCATCAAGCACTCCAGCTACCTGTTACCGCTGTAGTATGCACGACGCTCCTAGGTGAAGGTCTCCCACTCGAAGCACTTCGTTAACTATTTGCTCACTTTGACTAAACAGCCCCCTGGTAGACGACTGCACAACTACGGCTCTACAATAGATATGGAAGAAACATTTTGAGGGTACGAATATTTCAGGAAACAATTACATCTGCAGGAAAAGCTCATTACCTTTTGCATCAAAATGAACAAATGTTTTATGTTAATTAAAGAGCAATACACCTAATCAGGTTTTCTGTCTTGTAATACAGATATTCCAATTATGTAGCTAGTAAACTAAATTTCTGCCCCTTTCTTCGTTTAACAAATCAAACCAAGAACTGTATTCAGCTAGTGAAACGAAATCTTTATTTACATGATTACCATACTATCTTCACTACTCACAGATGAAGCAAGGAATACCTTTGCTATACCTTTTCCAGTCTTCTCCGTAACGATATTTCTTTCTTCATGGAAGGTCCGAGATGGTGTTCGTCGGCTATCCTTCAAGGTACTCTTCTAGACGTTACACAAAAACCATTGGTAAGATAACTGGACGCTGCTTACGTATACCCAACCTGGCAAAGTACTGCATCTAAACCGTATTTCTTGTTCAAATTACAGGTGCATTACGCATAAGCCGTCACGGAACTCACACTTTCTGTGGTGCTTTAAGTTTAATACACGATGACTACAATTGTCATTTACGCATCCCTAGACGTCCACTGACTTGTGAAATGAATTAAAAGTGTATTAATACTAATTACGTACATTATGGTACTATTGCATCTAGATTGTATTCCTGTAACTTCATATTCACCAGCGAAGGTCTACGAACATTTTCTCCAACCTCACGTCCCTTCTTTGTGGATAATTGCAGCAACTTGTTTCTATAGACCAAATTCGGGAAGTGAATAGACAGTCAAAATATCAACTGCTGGGATAAGGTTCCACCAGGTGTGCTTTTACGAGTCTCTCATGACTGGACTAGGTACCTGACGTTATGGATTTAACGAACACGACAGCTAGGAGTGCCGATAACTCCAGTATCATAACAGATAGATGAAATTCAACACCTGATATGATTTTTCGGGAAACTTTCGGTGCTGCTTGATATGTCACACGACCCACGTGCCATTTGCAAAACATGATTTTCATCCAATATGGCGGATTTCAAGATGACCGCTATACTGTTCACGTACTCCAAAATGTAGACCTAACATGGTTGACTTTTTGTCGATTTGCGAGAAACATGGCTGTCTTTGGAAATCCCTTAACTTATTCAGCGACACAAGTCACTGCCGATAACTCTAATACCGTTGCAGATAGTTCAAATCCAATACCTGGGATGGCTTTCTGAGAACATTCTAGTGTTGTTTGATATGTCACATGATCCACTTGCCATTTGACCAAAATGACTTTCATTCAATATGGCGGATTTCAAGATGGCGCATGTGTTGACCATGCACTCCAACATGTAACATTTACTGTTCTATATTGCGCTGAGTACAATTCATTTTGATTGTTCAATCAAATAAGAGGATTTTTAACTAAACATATCATTGTTCCCATAGTCCGACTTGACGATCCTCAAAATTTCAATGACGCATAACTTGGAGATTTATGGCCATTAGCAGCTACAACTTTGGCAAAAGTCATATCTCGTAGGGGACCAACAAGTCCGCATTTCAGATTTTCTAGACCCGTACTTAATTAAAGACTCAGTACTGACCAAAAAGAATGTTATGAGTGAGACTTAAGTATGTGGCTTAAGCAAGCAGCGGGTTAGATTCAATTACATTCAATGTGCTTTTTCTCAAAATGAAATTTATGATAAACTTAAATTTGGTGGAGAACAACAACAGCATATATACAGTGCATTTAACAAAGTAAAAGAAAGTGAAAATTATTGCCCCAAAAGTAGATATATCGCCCCATAGACTACAAAGTTCCAATATAATTCCATCATTTCTAGCAGAACAAAATCTCAATATACTTCAACAGGACTATATTATGTATAATATATAAACTTACATCTACACAGAGCTGTAGATAATAATAGGTAATCATTCTAATGTGCAGAGTTGTCCGACTGAGGATTTGCAGAAATTTGTTGCATTATGTTAGACAAGATCGTCGCCCAACAAAATACAAATTTAGAAGACACATATACTCCCAAGTTAAATACCAAACAAGCGTCTTACTCCCTTAGACCTAAATACTAAAACGTGCTCACATCTGTACACCGCTACCATTTCAATTGCACTTAAAATCGGAACATATTACAGACACATAATATTATAAATAGTATTACAGACACATAACAATATTGTCCCAGTACTTAGGCCCCACGAACTGAAATACGTCAAATTCATTCAGAAAGGCGGAAAATTTAAGTTGGAAATTAGGAAAATACCTGATATACAAAAGTATTCAATTGAGCGTAGAACATTCAAACAATGTTCCTTCCTTTCCTTCAACAAGAATCTGTCATAATTTCCAGACAAACTATTCCATAGAATCAATGCTACACCATATATATTTCTATTAATACAGAAATGATTTAATTGATCACAGATCATGGTTCAGAAAAAGGTCAATTATATTTTGAAGTTTGATTTTAAAAACTCATCTGGTGATATGCATGACTCACGTTTCTTGAGTTATCGTTTGCTACTGAGTACTTGTGTATTGGAATTCTACAAAACGTAACTGCGATTTATATTGTCGAGAGAGAATTATAGAAAAAGAGGATAAACGTGAATGGTGTGTGCCAACGAATTTTCAGTGGATTGGACAGAGATTCGGAATTATCTTCGATATTATTCACTACGTTAATTAGTAGCGTATAATTAAGTATGCGTATATTAGTATTATCTTCGCTTCCTTTCACTAATGATATATTTCAGTCTATATTTTGCTTTATGTCTATACGGTTCTATATTCCATGTGTTGGTTCTGTGTACTATTGTAACTTGTTTTCTTTCAGGTGTATATTGTCTCTAAATATGAGCTTCCTATGAAGACAGACAAACAGATTTATTATGTTAAAGATTATGCAATTACACGTTATTACTTGAAAACAACTAAAATCACGAGTTCGGAATCTATAAAAGAGTTGAGTTACCAGCAAAGAAAGTGTATTTTTAGAGATGAAATCCAATTGGAAACCAGCAATATATATTCATTCGAAGCATGTAAAAGAGAGTGTAAATATAAATACGCTTTGCAAATATGCAAGTGTTTTCTACCAGGGCACTACAATTCAGGTAAATATACAACTATTGTAACTACAAATTCCATATTATTGCTTATGTTATATCCTAGCAAAAATTTGGTTTCTTTTTATATAATTGTATCTCTATAAATTCAATTTAGTTTCGTCACTTGATTTCGATTATATACTTTCATATGACACCTATGGAATGCTTTAAGTTCTCTACAAGTACCAAATGATGAAAATGCATCGGGTAGTAAATATATTAACAGTTCAACACAAATGGTTACTAGGCATTTTTTCTGCTTTTAATGACTTGTGAATTTATTTTCTGTTCCAGGCCATTGCTTTGCCTCGACAGTGTTAACACATAATTACCTTATTTGATTACATAGAGAAAACGTCTGAAAAGGCATGAATGTATAAAATCGAAAGAATCGGATACCTTATATAGTCAGAGAATGACTAATGGTTAGACGAATACTTTATATGAAGAGTAGAGTGTTATATAACTGTCCATCCAATAGTAATATACTCCTTTGATAGCTGAGTAATTTCGTTCATTGTCCTTATAGCATATTCGTCGTGACTTAACTGAAAGAGGAAGAGAGCTAATGTCCAAATGCAAGGAACTCTACGTCATGTTAACGTTGTGAAACATTGCCCTCCAAATTTTTCAGTCCTAAATATTTTCCTGCAAAATGTAATTTACACAGGGTCCTTCAGTACAGCACAAATATACAAATTGAATAGAAAAATCGTTCGCTGCAAAGACCGAGAACCACATTTGCGATCCGAGTGTTTCCTACCAAGGTACAAGGGCCACCACCTATTCCATATGCCCATTAACTAAACTCCATACCTTAGCAGAAAAATGTAAATTGTAACCTGCGTATGTAAAAGACCTGATTTTCAATCCAAGCACACCAAGACAAGATAGTTCATTTACGTGCATTACCTTTGGCGTAGCACTAGTGTATTGATAGAGCACTGCTGGTAATTAGAAATCTGGGTTCGATTGATGTTCAGCACAATGACCATGGTTCAATGCACTTGCAAGAAACAACATAAAGAGGTTGATTGAACATGAGATATTGACAAGCGTGGCGAAACGTTTTTGGAACGTAATAAGTATCATTCATATTTTAGATAATTATTTGTATGTTTGAATCATATATTTAATACAGTTGCTATAGCAACTGATGTTACAAGACTTATGTATGTAGTTGTAATTTATCCCGCAACGGATCATAGATGGCCTGTACCACTGTTCACTTTGAAGTTGTGTTTCGCAAGTTGTTTTAAATACTAAGAACTCATACTTAGTGGAAATGTTTGGATAATATCACTACAATAAAAGCTAATATTATTTCTTTAAGTAAATGTATAAATATGCATTGTTATTCAGTGTGTAATATCAACGTGTGCTGTAAGTCTATGTATCAAGTATATGATCCGACAGAGGTGGTTTCTTAGTTATCTTGTTAGAGAGGCAAACAATTTAATTGTTTCCTTGCTGAGAGGTACCCAAGCATCGCCTCCTTTGTTGGCGGGGGATATGAACATAGGCGCGTACCTCTTGTCGAGAGGCTCTCCGAGAAAGTTGACCTCCTCACACTTGGAGGTAGTTCTCTTACTTTCGGTCTGTCCGTCACTAACGAGGGACCCGGGAGAAAGTTGGACTGCTCAGCCCGAGCAGTAGTTTTCTCCTGGGACTGTCTCTTAGCTCCTGAAGATATCGTATCATCGAGATCACGTCAGCGGGAGCAGGACACCACTTATATTTCCCATCCTCGTAACCACGTGCTCATTTTCACAGTACGTGACTGCCCGTCTCAAGTGGAAGTCTGTCCCGGGAAACTTATCCATCTTACCTTCTCTATCCACACGCAGCAATAAAAGCAGCTTGAAGCACGAGGGTAGTAGTTTGCTGTTGCGAATAGACGACGCTACGTGACTGTTATATAGTATACAGAATATTATTGGTAAGTTTAAAGGTTTTTGCTCATATTATAATGAACTTTACAAGGAGTATGATGTCTATCTGAATCTTTGTATCATGGCTTATCCATCTATCTAATAGTTTTAACTTGGAATACGTCATAGATTTAAAATATACTAAAATATAAAGGCATTATAATGATATTTTCTCTGCATATAAATAATTGGAGACATGAAACGTTTCATATATATGTTCATTCCTTACAGGCAAGTTCAAAGTGTGTAACATGAAAGGACTGAAGTGCTACGCTCGTGAATTAAGTAAGTTCTTCAGATGTTGTGATATTTTATATAGTTATATTGAGACTTTGTATTCATTTTCATTCAATTAAAACAGGCTGGCATGAATATTACACTTAACTTTCTTGTAAAAGCGCACAGCAAGCATTACAGCTTCAATGTTCAAATAACATCTTCCTCAAACAAAACACACGTCAACACTAACATTTCATGAAAAAAAAACCAGAAAGCCAAGAGATTCTATGGTCAGTAATCACTGGTACATTAAATAGTACCTCTCCACTAGATGTACATGCATTTTCTGTCAGCATAATGTCGGTTCAACTTGTCCGTCATCGTAGCCTCTACCCACTGATGAACATATTCCACTCATTTGCGGTTGATGCTCTGACGCACTTGAATTCATTGCTTGGTGAACACTACGAAGTGATTGATTTTAGCTGTTGCTTAAGGTTAATTCACTCCAACACATTTCATATATTGATTAACCACTCCACTGTAGATGGTTTCTGTCATCTATTGTTTCTAAATCTGTAGAACTACGACGTGTATCTCTACACACCCTAGATTTGAAGAGTACAGGGGAAGAAGCAGTGAGAGCATGAAAAGTTTTTTTTTTTTTTTTTTTTTTTTTTTTGCAAATCTGATTTTAACGTTTAAGCCTCTCTTTTAAACCCCTTGTATTTCGTATTCTTAAAACCTCCTTAACATGCTAGTTATTTTCACTTTTGGATTAAAATTTCTGAAGTGGTAGCTGCTATTTTGTAGTACCTATAACGAATGCAAAAGTTTTTCTTCTTAAAAACTGACATACACAATACTTTTGCTGTACTCTTGAATTGCCAGTTTCAAATATGGAGTGTTCCATTTTCAAATTTGTATCAAAAGGCGTGTAGCACAAATTATTCAAAATTGCTTCATTGATATTCGCGTACTGAGATTCAATCAGGTATATCAGTCGTTCGTAGTTATACCATAAAAACACAGGGGTACAGAGAACTCCTGCTTCTTCAATCTGACAATGCGAATTACACAGCTTTCACGTAACTTGATAGATTCAACCCTCGTGTATAACATTGCCGTTTGCTAGAGCATCCTCACTCTACTTAAAGTTCACTTTGGCCTGTAGAATGGTGGCAAATTAAGCATCAGAAAACAATACGCATCCAAAGATTAACCTTATTAGCTGAAGCCTAAACATAAACTGCAGGAACAAGAAACTTTCAATGAATAGTACAAGTCCCCGCAAATGGAAGTCAGTTGATGTGGTCTGTAATAAAGAATGACATTTCTACTCTCCCCAGGTATATACACTAATGATATGGCAGTTTTCAGACTTTCAATGTTTTGGTATGTTTCTTTATCTCTCTCACATCACAATTTCAAATCTGAACCATACACCGTTGCAGGGAGTATTTAGAATCTTCTCCATATATTCCGGGAGGAATTGCAGAAAACCCTAGGTGTCATGATGATGCTCTTTCTAATAACAGTATCCTCAAATAACGCGATCATATAGAGATCATTCTTGTTTAACGAAAAATGTAGAACTTGCATTGTTTTTAGAATTTGAGAAAGTTGCACATTCATTCTATCATGCAAGCAGAAACGAAATTCAGCCCTGATATAGACATTTACATCGAGCATGTGTACGCTATTGTGCATTTACAGAGCTTTGCTAATACCTGTATTACAAAGCGTACAGAAAACGTACAGGACCGGAAGTGATTGGGGTAGTACGGGACTAGAATGTAACATAAATTTGTTGTTGGTAAAATACGAAGATTTCTTGGTAAATGTTTAGGCTCGGCGAATTTGGTATGTGGGATGGCTTCTTGGAACAACTTTCGTAATGTTTTAAATATACTTGTATTGGATATTTTAATCTAAAATCATAATTCGTTTCGTATAATCCAAATGCCAATTTTATGTGGCATGCAACATCACAACAACACCAATCTCAGTCCTATAAATTTTGATAGATGTTTCGTAATACAGGTTTTAGCACAGCTCTGTAAACACTCAATGGCGCTCACATGCCCCTTGAAAAACGGCTTCTAGAATCCAATAGTCAGAGAAAATAAACTGTAAAGTTACATGTCTTATCTGATACCATAATATATTGAATGGTGCAACACACACAGCAACAGGTTTAACCTAATGATCCCAAAAGTGGATCACACAGACAAATAGGGTCGCCAGGAGCCTAGAGTACCCACGCAACGCATCTAACCTAACCTCTAGCTCCAAACATTTTCTACACCCCAGACGAGCGGCGCAGAAATGCCTTCCAGATTTAAGAATATCTGGGAAAGAGGATTCCAGATCCTTGTGATCACTGTAAAAAAAATAATTTAGATCGAGGGAGGAAATACCGGTAAGGCGACACCTCCAATCTTTTAATTAGATCGTCAGTTCATACTCTGAAGTACCAGCTGGTTCAGATTAGCGACAGATTAAGAAAGAAAAACGCAAATCTTTACTTGGGAAATAATCTTAAACGATAATACGCATAACAACTCATATGTGACTCATACGGTGTCTTTACTCACTTCGAAGTCTACAGGGTGGCAAAAGACCATGTCTTACCTTTACCTTAGTAGGGCCCACACCTGTAGTCTGGAATCGCAATTCCTGAAATAAAGACGAACGAACACAACGAATGACGGTCGCAACTCAATCCAAACGTAGTGTCATAACGCAAAACGCAAATAATATATATGCACTCAAATCACATGCTGGAGTCACTTCATATTTCAACGCAGAAATAACCAGAAATTCAATATATAGTTCCTTTCCCAAGTCATCACTTCTCAGCTGGCGAAAGAATCCTACCACTGGTCTACGGATTTATGAACCGATCTAATCTAATTAAAAACCACATCACTTAAAACGATAGGTTCACCGAAACACAGAAATAATGAGTATCAATTGCTGTCAACTTCACGTAACAATTCATAGCTAATTTCCAATAGATATTAAGTTAAACATTAAATAACTCACTGCACTTTTTAAATATTACCAAACACTGTACGAGGATTATGAACTAATGCCTTAGATCGAACCTGGTTAACTGAGAGGTTTCTACACTACGTTCACTGAACATAAACTCAAGATTGTTTTCGAAGAAATATAAAAATTTCATAATTTCAATTTATTGCTTTGAATTTACATAATTCACGCTTTCGGCTATGATAATTTTATCAGAATCTGAACAGAATTACTGTTGCATTGTAAAACAAACAAATTTGAATCGCTGGTATACATGAATTAAGCCGAACTGAAAGTTATGTGGTCACACGTAAATGTCCATAATTTCTGTAATAATTAACAAATTTAGTTGATGTTTTCACAAATTATTTCCGAAATATTGTTGTACAATTTGGAAAAGTTTTAGTACAGTATTACTCACACGAAAGAAGTTCTAGTCCAAAATGCATGATAATTAAAGAATCACTTTAAGCTTAATAATTTTGTGACGTCATTACAGACGATCACTACGTTATACAAAAGACGTTCTGAATAAATTTTGAAAATACAAAATATTGTTATAAAATATGATTTTTCATTGGAGAATAGTGGCTGGAGTTGAAACCAAAAATTATCGAACCATGTTGAATAAATTAAAATTTACTTTTAGCATCAAAGCGGTACGCAAAAATAATCGAGCAGACATGTTGCTAATTTGATCAAGTATGGAAAATATGCGGTAGCTGTCAAACATGGCTAACCGGGAATTTCGAATAGATATGGAAAAACGGGAGACGAGAAATTGGCATTTGATTATTGAAACCTAACGGACCGATATTTATAATGCAAGAATTCGGTCAATAGCGGCCCCATACTAAAATTTAGAACATATTATACATTTTGACAAATAATCTCGAAACAAAATATATAATTTAATGAGGTGAAAATTCCGAAATTATGTTGAAAAAGTCCTGATAGCACTTGTATCGGTTTTTATTCTTCTTAATATGATTTAAAGTAATTTTCCGGAACGGACGAAATCAATCGAAATATCATCAAAAATTACGCTAAATTTAGTGTTTACATCTACCTTTCGTAGACAGGGCTTAGGAAGTACAGGTGATGGAAAGCCCATGCATCTGATCGCTTCGGTTTAAAAATTGGAACTAAAACTAACATGGCGTGGGAGAGCAGTTCTCCCAGCAAACGGAGAAGAAGGCTGATTCACACCAATCAGCAAAAAACAAGTCACGAAGCATTGACTAGGGCCAATCAAAAACAAGCGTTAGATCCAAGTCATTGCTGCGTGACTAACGAAAACCTGGATGGATAACGAATAAAAATCCAAAGAAAAATCCAAGCGGAAAGCGCTCAAAGAGTCTAAAACCAACCAAAGAGAATGAGCTAAAGAGAACACACTGAAAGAAAACA
>JAGDQP010007924.1:0-21711 GCA_022664845.1 Lepisma saccharinum | reverse complement strand
TTGCATTGTAAAACAAACAAATTTGAATCGCTGGTATACATGAATTAAGCCGAACTGAAAGTTATGTAGTCACACGTAAATGTCCATAATTTCTGTAATTATTAACAAATTTCGTTGATGTTTTCACAAATTATTTCCGAAATATTGTTGTACAATTTGGAAAAGTTTTAGTACAGTATTACTTACACGAAAGAAGTTCTAGTCCAAAATGCATGATAATTAAAGAATCACTTTAAGCTTAATAATTTTGTGACGTCATTACAGACGATTACTACGTTATATAAAAGACGTTCTGAATAAATTTTGAAAATACAAAATATTGTTATAAAATATGATTTTTCATTGGAGAATAGTGGCTGGAGTTGAAACCAAAAATTATCGAACCATGTCGAATAAATTATAATTTACTATTAGCATCAAAGCGGTACGCAAAAATAATCGAGCAGACATGTTGCTAATTTGATCAAGTATGGAAAATATGCGGTAGCTGTCAAACATGGCTAACCGGGAATTTCGAATAAATATGGAAAAACGGGAGACGAGAAATTGGCATTTGATTATTGAAACCTAACGGACCGATATTTATAATGCAAGAATTCGGTCAATAGCGGCCCCATACTAAAATTTAGAACATATTATACATTTTGACAAATAATCTCGAAACAAAATATATAATTTAATGAGGTGAAAATTCCGAAATTATGTTGAAAAAGTCCTGATAGCACTTGTATTGGTTTTTATTCTTCTTAATATGATTTAAAGTAATTTTCCGGAACGGACGAAATCAATCGAAATATCATCAAAAATTACGCTAAATTTAGTGTTTACATCTACCTTTCGTAGACAGGGCTTAGGAAGTACAGGTGATGGAAAGCCCATGCATCTGATCGCTTCGGTTTAAAAATTGGAACTAAAACTAACATGGCGTGGGAGAGCAGTTCTCCCAGCAAACGGAGAAGAAGGCTGATTCACACCAATCAGCAAAAAACAAGTCACGAAGCATTGACTAGGGCCAATCAAAAACAAGCGTTAGATCCAAGTCATTGCTGCGTGACTAACGAAAACCTGAATGGATAACGATTAAAAATCCAAAGCAAAATCCAAGCGGAAAACGCTCAAAGAGTCTAAAACCAACCAAAGAGAATGAGCTAAAGAGAACACACTGAAAGAAAACAGAACAGAGACTAAGAAAAATAAAAGGGGAGAAAAATAAAAAATAAAAATGGAACAGCAACTAGGCTGTTACAATGGACAAATTTTCATAAACTGTAAAACTAGTGCAGCTTCCCTTGTTTTTCGATTTCGTATGGAATGACAAATTGGTGACTGGGACACGTATTTATTGATACTGAACAACCATTTCTTTCCTTTCCACGGTCGTCACTACGAACGTTGAGATATGAAGGATGCTGTTCGCTTGTCATAAGATATACGCCGAATATTGATGGCATGATTTCTATGTATACACTCGTGAGTGAGGGTATATATTTGTATTATGCGTATTAGTGTGTGTCATGATTTTATATTACATTTAAATAAATTACATGTATAAATTATGTTTATATAAAACATGTAAATTGGATGTGAAAATTCAAAACGAGTGTAATTACACAAGGTATCACATTAGCAAGATATATTAACAGTTGTTCATGACATACTCAATAAGTTATTGCTTATCTTACACAGAATGAGAGCTACAGTCAATTGATTTGTGGAGAACATATACATTCAAGTTTCTATTGCACTCAAGATCTAAATTGGAATTCGTTACTATTAGAAAGTTTTAACATGATAAAAATAGTAACGTATACCTAGCTAGTGACGTAGCCTCTATATAAAAAGATTCTTACTAGATCACAAGCATAGATACAAGAACAAATACAACTATATATATAAAAAAAAATATACATGAATATAGTTAATTTCCCATAACATATATACAATTATCTTTATATATATGAGCGCAGAAATGGATACATGCACTCAGTGACTTATGGGATTCGCAGGTTCTTCGTCGTAGTAACAAACATTCGCCATAATATTAGCGAAGGCCTTCATAGTACTTACGCCTTTTCCCTATATTTTCTGTTGTGAACCTGTTGACCTGTTGAAATATGAGTGCTGTTTCAGGGCGGTATAGTATAGTGTGAGAGAGGAGAAGCGATGTGTGTATCTGGGGTGCTTTGATGTTCGTGGGTGTGGGTAATATCTTGCAGTAGTGGGTATTCTATTTCGAAACGTTGAGAGACGAATTTTTGAGAAGTGCTTCAAGATGAAGCAGAAGATGGAGAAAGATTGAATAATTTGTGGGTACGGCTGGGTAGTTTGATTCTCCAAGCGGTCCTTAGAGCGTGGCGTCAAATGATTACGCGTATTAGCTTAAAGAAAATTGTAGTAGGGCTGTTTAGTGCAAAATTGTACATTTTATAGTTAAAGGCATGAAACTTGGTATAAATTTAAATTATAACAAATTAGTTATTTTAAGCGTTGTAGGCATTAGCACAATGCGATATTGAAAAATGGCCGCTAAATTAGTTTCTTCGCTATAACTTTTGACTGGGTGCTTTTTCAGTTTTATTTTTGTTAAATTGTTCATCATTTACTTTCCCAAAAGTACATTTTAACAAACTAGTTATATTAAGCGTTGCAAGGATTTGAAAATTTCACTGTGAGCCACCATATTAAAAAATGATCAAATCAGTTTTCTAGCTACAAAATCTGAGTGAATAGTCCTATTGTAAATATTTTCTAAGTTGTGTTTAATTCTCGAAATGTAAATTATAACGAGCTACTAATTTTAGGCTCTATAGACATTAATTGAATTAAATCTGAGCTTCTATATTGGAAAATGATCAACCAAATAAGGTTTTTCACTATCACTTCAGGGTAATTGTCTTATTGTAATTTTCTTTTGTTTATTTGCCAATAATGTAATAGCCCAAATGTATATTATAACCAACCATTTCTTTTAAGCATTGTAGACGTTAATACCACGAACTATGAGCCACCATATAGCGAAATAGCCTTCACAATCAGTTTTTGAGAAAAGATTTTAAGTGAATAGTCCTATTGTAACACTCTTTTCGTTAAGCTGTTAATTATTTACTTCTCTAATTGTACGTTTAACTGTAGCTATTTTAGATGTTGTAGGCATTAGCAGCATTCGCTCTGAGCTGTCATATTTGATAAAAGCCTCTAAAATTAGTTTTCTGATCATTATTTCGGAATGAATGTCTATCCACCGCCTCCACCACGTAACTTTCTGCCGCTTTCAGCGTGACGTTGAGGTAGAAACAAAATAGATACATGGGATTTGTGGATTTTGCCCATCACCAGTTTTATTACAAAACGATTAAGTCCAATAAATTAATAAAAAGAGCGTCCCATACCCAAGTAATTTACGATTTAGATGAGTTACAGAGTAACACTTTTATGGCTTCTTCTTCTCGGGTGATAGACCCCGTAGAAAGGAACTAGAATAGGTGTTGCATCAGTCCGACAGCAACTGAGTGCAGGAAGGAAGACACCAGTCAGACAGCAACTGAGTGTCAGGTATGTGCCAGTCCGATAGGAGCTGAAAACGAGGTAGTGTTAGGTTGCGCACCAGTCGGACAGCAACTAAGTGCAGGTTAGGAATCATACCAGTCCGACAGCAACTGAGTATGCAGGGCAGAAGGAATGTACCAGTCCGACTGCAACTGAGTACGAGGAGAGAAGTGATCACCCAGCGAAGTGATGATTTGTAAAGGTGCTTCGTTCTATTATAGGTACCTTGTGTTGAAGTCAGTCATGCTCCTCCCTTGTCGTCGGTAGCTCTGTCTGTTGATTCCTTTTTAAAATTGAAGTTATCGTCTGCTTTGTTTATTTTTCCACTGTTTATTGACCTTTCGTCACTTGTTATATACATGTAGTACAAACGCTACTATAATGTTTAGGTTGTTATCAAGAGCGACGCATGCTGAAGCACGTGGAACATTACATAATTGTAATTTTCCGTTTTTAAAAAATGTTACATCGTTCTCTAAATGAAAATTATAAAGTGTATTTATTTTAAGAGCTGTAGGCATCAGCAGCCTGCAATAAGGAGCGATATGTTTAAAAGATGACAGCTCACTTTGTCGAAACTTCACACTACTTTATTACTAGTTTCAAGCAGAGCTCTAAGTCAGGAATTAAAATAGGCTTCGTGGTTTAGGTACTGGAAAAACACACACTGATGAAAGAAAGAAACGAAACTATGTTAAAATAATTAGGCGCTTGGTTTTAAATATTAATTCGAGAAGAGATATAAATATATTTATGTAAAAAGTATCTTAGGTTTCCTGACTTAACTACGGATGTCAGTTAAAATCTAAAGTTTACTTTTTGTGTGGTTAACTAAATCAAACCATTTAAAATATAACATAAGGACAATTCACTCAAATGTTATAGTTAAAAGGCATATTTTGGACATAATTTTTCAATATGGCGGCTCAGTGCATATTGTCAATGCCTAGAACCCGCCTCACTAAAATCAAAAGCCAAAATCAGTAGCAGCAGCAACAACTTTAGAAGCAGATTCATCATCTTGGTCATCGTCGCAGTGGTGTCATTTTCTTCAGTTTCATCAAAATCCCTCAACTGTAGTTGGATTTCTGGTTGCCTTATTAAATTCTTCGTCTCTTCTGGAGAATGAATCCCTTTTCGTCGTCGACGTTTTCGAAATTTAACTTAGAGTTTGATGACCAGAAAATGATTCACCACATTAGGTAAACTTGTTTGAGGAAACACTTCCTTCCAGGTACTTCCTGATACTTTCATGCCGCTCCCTTTGTGCATCTTTATATAGCATGTTGATTGGTAATTTAGCATTCTCAAGTATTTTTCTACTACGTATTAGAAGTTTGTGAACAGTAACACGCATAAACTTTCAAGGAAGATTGAGATACGCAGCTTTCCCGTTAATTTGGCATATTCCTTAAATGCCTGAACCTCGACCGGGAAACCACAAGGCAAAGCATTAAAATTGCTGAGAAACTGTAAATCAGTTCTCTGTTGATTTCAGTCATGAATGACGGCAAATCTGATTTCTGAAAAGCCAGGCAGACCATTTCTATACCGCTTCACACAGTTCCTTAACTATTGTATAGGCTGTCCTTTCTGACTGCAACTTAAGATAAATTTACCTGTACGTACAAAAGGGGCATTTAAAGTTAAAATCTGTTAAAAGGGCAATAAAGACAATACGTTTGTCTGTTAACTAGCGAAGGCTTGAATGCACAGGCAGTCGCGGAACTTTTTATATCTCTGTATTCCTACCAACACCATTGTGGAATTTCTCGCTTATCCCATGTTTATTTTGGGCGTATTTAAGTACATATACCAGAATAATTCTTGGCACACTAACACACACTAAATAAGTACATACCCGAAAATACCCTTTCTATGTGGAAATATGCTTACTACTGACAAACAGCGCTATCACAAAGCCTTCTATTTTCTCGCTTCTCACCTAACTGCTTGTCTCCATTTGGAGGGTGCGTTTATTAGTAACATTTGGTGGCTTAGTACGTCAACAGTTTCATATAGACTGACCTTGCGGAAAAGTGAAGAGCAGTTACTTGGCTACGACGCCGAATATAATTTTTGAGCTCTATCAATGTTCCTAAAATGGAGTTTTTTCCCGCTAATTGTAACTTTTAGCCCACTGTGCAACACCTAAAATAACTAGTTCATTATAATTTGCATTTGGGGAATTACGAAAGACTTAAGAAAAAGAAGATTCAAGTAGTATTAGTCACTTAGATTGTACAGACAGGAAACATGTTTGAGCTATTTTTAATATGGCGGCTCAGAGTGAAAGTTGCAAGTCAATAAAATGTTTAAAATTACTAGTTCTTGAAAATGCACAATATTGGAACGACGAGCAACTTGACTTAAGAAGATTAGAATAGGACTAGTCACTTAAATGTTATTGTCCCGAAACCAATTGTGTCCTCTATTTTCCAATATGACCGTTCAGAGATAATACTACAATGTCTTCAATATTTGAAATAACTGTTTCATTGTAATTTACTTTTGAGGAAATTAGGATAGAACCCAAAAAGTTATAGCCCAAAAATTGATTTGGCGGCCAGTTTTCAATGTGATAGTTCAGGGCGTACCATTCGAATACCTACAACGAAAAACAGTTCAAAATATTTATATGATCAAGGTTCTAACGACGAATAAAGAGATTATAGACTACCTTCTCTCAAACGGTGCTTACTTCTACAGCATAAGATATCGAGTTGAACCTTTGCATTCACTTCCACCTCTACCTATCAGATGTAAGAAATGTAAATTTCACATCACCCATACTACCTCCAAATGCAATAATACCTTGAAATATTGCTTCCGCACTGGTAAGAATTCAAAGAAAACTTACCCGAACCTTCAACAAACTTCGACCTGCATCACGTGCTGTGATTATCACAGACATTTCAGCTCTAAATGTTAGAAAATAAAGAGATACAGAAATCTGAGATGATGCTATCAATACGCACTCAAGTAACCCAAACTCAGCTCCGAATTCCTGTAATATCTGTGCATCAACCAATACCTACTGAATAATTATTCACCTTCCTTACACTTACACTCCAGAATATTCACCCTTTCTAACGTAATTTCATTTGACAGCAGACACAATATGCTGCAAAAGCTCAATGTCAATTTCGCTGTGACTTTTTCAGGACAAAACGCACGTATTCATTATTCATCAAGACATTATCTTTTCTGTTTCTCAATATTTGTTCCTTACCAAAATTAAATATATTTTCTCATCCATATTACTTGAAGAACACATTGATGATTTCCTACTAAATTCAACTTATTTCAACCCTAAACTTCAATGCAAAATTCTTCGCTACGCCATGCTCAGAAACAACAAACTATTGATATTAAAAGCTAATTTATGTGTCACTATATGATTTTCTCCTCACATAATTTAGGCAACAGACTTAACAGAGCATCTCATCACTTTATTATTCTTTAAGCAATGATCCATTACTTTAGAAAGAATTACATTTGTCAAGGCAACCCAATAGCAGCCACCCTCTTTGCAACCATCCTCTTTGTATCCATCTGTAACATTTTTTAATAATATAAAATCACAGCAAATATTAACATCCATAGCTTATTCCACAAATTCATCAGTCAACAAACAACCGGTACTATCCACACAAGACAAATCTCAAACACAACACCAGACGTATCAAAACTTCATTATATATACTTACCAATAGCCATTTGGGTGTTCCTGATTCCCTAGCAAGTGACCACATTCCAGTAAAACTCACAATTCACTTTAATAAAGCTAACTCAACCACGCCCATAATATCGCGTTAAGTTCTTCGATTTGAAAAAGATAACTAATCTTCTTCCTGTAGTGTGGACGACAAACGCGCAGAACCACTATTATAAGAACTACTGCGGTGCCTTTCAGCAGACCTATAATAGCCTCTCCCTTAAACGGAAATGAAGAAAACCCAAAATAAAAAAAAATATGGTTATTTATTTAGAGGGTAAAATATAACATTAAAGGTTCCTCTACATATCGATTTCTGATATGTCTCTTTAAGTTCCTAGACTTCTTAATTTAATGTGACACTTTACTTTGTTACAATAAAAATACATTACTTGGCATTAAAGAATATCTTAAGTTAATCTTCGTTAAGAATAAAGAAGTTAAATTACATTATGACGATAATATCAAACAATAAATTGATTACTATAACTTGCATTTAAGTTTATACCTTCAAAACAGCATTGATACAGTAGCGACATCTAACGAAAAGCTCGTGAACTTCGTGACCAAGATCAGCAATACACTAAACGTTGAAAACAAATGTTTAACATCTCTTTTTCACTTTCTTTCGTTATATAAACATAAAATCGGATTAAATCAATTAATAATGGAAAACAAATAAATCTCATTCAACTATACATGGCACCATATCACAATACTCCCTAACTGAATTCTAAAAAAAAAAAATTAAATTTTTTATCATAGAAAAAGTTAAATTAATAATTGGTATTATTATAATTATTTATATCAATAATCATTTCATTCATTTATATGAATTAAGTTATTTCATTTCGAGATAATCACTATTTACATTTTCGAACACTATCTGCATTCATCATTCTAAATTGATTATAAAATATATCCTTCTGATATCATTATTAGTTAGATAAACTTGTTCATCCTTAAAATTGAAAGTAATTTCTGAAACAAAATCTAAGAAATTTTCACCAAGAATCATATCATAAGGACATTTCTTTACCACATAAAGTTCGATATTGACACAATAGTTTTCGTTTAACCATACGTTAGCTAATAATATTCCTTTGGACTTGATTAATATTCCATCAGCCGTTTGAATTTGTATATTCTCAGTTTTCACTACATCCAACTTCATTGATGAATGTTTAACTTTCATTTCTAAAAAAATTGCATAGTCGAGTAGTGAACATGATGCTCCAGTATCCAGTAAAACTCTTAATTTAACATGAGCTACCTTAACTTAAATTTTCTAAAGCAGAAATTGTATGTTGAGTATCATTTTCTTCCTTGAATTTCAGTTCCTGCCGTTTTTCTTCGGTACACCGAAATATTTTCAAATTTGAAAAAAAATCTTAGTGTATAGTCTCTTAGTGAAATTATAGTTTGACATTATTATAGATATGCGTAAGGTCCTTGATATCGAATAAAAAGTTTTGATATTTGCTTTTCACTGGCACAACTAAAATTTATGTAATTTGTCGTATTCAAGAGAGTCAATGTTGATTTCATCTTTTCCTTTTAACTTTGGGATACATTTGATATCTCTACCTAATGCCTTTGCACTGATTTCAGGGTTTGGTAGTTTCATTTGTGTTAGCTGTGTTAAAATACGACTTACAATGATTGGACATGGAAGATTGAGGAATGCTTCTTGAGGTGTAGCTTCATGATACTCTGAGATGGTATTGTTCATACAAAATATTACTTGATCAAAGTATCGATTCCGTTTTATATGCTCTTGATTACAATAAACTCGAAGAATTCGGCCCATTTCGCGGTTATACCTTTCCACTGGGTTACTCTGTGGATGATAAATAGAGGTTAAACTGCCCCAAGCAAGCATAAATAATCAGCCCCTTCGACTTACCAGCGAGATACTGAATCACTACAACACCTTCAAAGCTTCTTGCTTCGACTTCTTTGAACTCGAAAACATTTGATAAAGTCTGGCGAAAATCCCTAATACATAAACGTCCACCATGTATTTAATTTTCTCACCGAATAGTCTCACATGTCACTATCAGCTCTAGTACATATAACCTTCATTTCCTTCACTGTGATGTTCCGCAAGGATCTGCCCCTATTTATATTTTCTTCTTTGCTGATCATTCATAATTTCCTAATAACATCTTCATATTTCAATATGCGACGGTATTGCCTTTCTAATACTCATCAGTAAACCCATACCACAACAGAATCATGAACAACGCCATCAACACATTCACTTCGTTGAAGGAGATTAGGTGCTTAAGAATTGCAGGCCGTGGAATGTACCACACCACAGACGAACATTTGAAAACACTGAATGTTAAAAATTGAGGGCACACAATTTTCACCAAGAAAGCCACAGCAACCCTCGTTTAAAATGGGAAACAATTTTGGACTATTGACTCCGTTTCACCCCACAATATGTGTTTCTTAAGTAAACAACGTTTCGTAAGTAAATAGCCTAACCGAGTTATGATTTTGTCATTTGCTCTTCATAATAAAATTTTCTCTAGGCCAATGAATTATATGTTTATACTTTAATACACACACTATTGGAAATTCCATTTGTGAAATAAACAAAGCTTTCTTCACCTGTAATATTCTTTTTACTCCAAGAAGCTACACTTGTATTCTTTTTACTCTTTAGAAAAATAATTTTGTTTAAAACCTTTATTATTTCAGCCTTGATGTCAAATGTGCAGACCGTTCTCCTAAATACTGACCAATACGTAATGAAAAGGAACATACGAAGACTGTCCTGTATACTAAATCTCTGAAGATTAGTAACTTTAACAGAGCTAAACTAATCTTCTATTTCACTGTTATTCACGTGAAGTGAGAAAAATATCTTCCCATTATGTTGATTTTATTCTACAAATATGCGTAATACATTTAGCAGCTGTTCGATCCCTTTATAGGCATAATATATATTATTTTCTCTCTAATATCCCCGTCATGTTCAAGAAGAAAATAATTGGAGAAGACGGAAACCATGGTTATGAGCCGATGGCTTTAAAGAAGGCCTTGTTTCTTCCATTTAATTCATGTTGTCAAATTCTGAAACAATATGATCATAACACTATAAAAATTGTATCATCAGACTTACTAAATACTTCTAAGAATATGAGTGAAGTTGCCTTCACGAAATGTTCTATCTATTTTCTTCATTCTGATTACTGCTACCCTTCATCTTAAATTTATTAATTATCCGGTCCAACTGAGTTTGCTAACATCACTTCTCTCCAAGATGCTCTTGGGAAAGGGGGAAAGCAAAGAAAGTTTAAAATAAAGTTCTTGAGATTTGTTTAATGTGGTGTGCCGAAATTTCAGTCAGATAATAACATGGTGAATAAATATAAACTTAGAAGAAAAGAGGCTTCACGTGTAAAAATCGTTGAAAGTAATATGCAATCATACCTAGGTATTCAAAGTAGAGTCTCGTTGTCGGAAAAACTACCATATATCGATTCTAAATCTAAGACAGGCTGACGATTAGTAATTCAGTCAAATGTAGTCAAAAGAGTGCACTACAAAACGCACTGGGACACAAAGAGATGCGAAGAACTGAAAACGTATCGGTATCACAATGAACCGTATTTGATTTTAAAACTTTATTGCTCAATCTTTTATTTACATAAATTACAAAATATCATAAGCTATTTAATTGCTAGTTTCCATTTAATTATTCACAATTTGATGTTAATCAATTAATTGTGCATTCAAGTGGCTTTTTTAAAACTATTTTCAGATTCTAAATCAAGTATCCGGGCCCTAAGTGAATGTGAATGTTACCAACCCTGCGAGCTTAATTTTCATTATATAGTTCTCATATCAACATCCAGGTATAACAGTTTTATTCTTTGCAATCATATTAAAATGCCATTATTCATTAATTTTATATTCAAACGTGCAGCATAATCCAATGCATTGAATTTCGACAATTATACACTTAAATTAACCAATGTGTCAGTTTATTTTACAGGACTGTTTCGAAGAGAGTCGAACCTTAGTGTCATCAACAAATGACATCTGAACATTTATGCCTAGCATCACATTTGCTTTTCTAAATATAAAAAAATGGTTAATTCGGATTTTTATTGCCTTATTTTTTTTCCTGATTTACAGCTAATTAAGCAAAGAAATCCAGGTTCAATTTTGTGCCCTTGTCAAGACATGCTGTTTTAGTAAGTGTCTCGAAAATTTAATTGAACTTTTCAAACACATTAATTGGTAATTGTAATTCATTATTCTCCAAAAGTTCCAGTTGGACACGAAATAGTAATTTTAATGTCTTGTACAATATAAAGTAATTTATAAGTTTCACGATTTCGATATGTCAAGACAATGTTTCTATTTTTCTTACGATGAAACTACACAGTATAAAATTTCTTAAGTATTCATTATTTATTTCGTTATCAATTTTTATCTTTCTATTAATGATTGGAAAGTTACACTTATATGTAATGAAGTGTGATTGACAGTATATTCCTTACAACTATCAAATTGTAACACATACTAATAAACAATTTTTAAATTTATAAAATTTAAAAGAAAACACTTGAAATAAACAAGAATTGTCTCAATTTCGGCGAATGAATTCTAGAATGTCACATAACGAGAAAGAATATGTAATTTGATTATATCCAAGCAATACCCAAGCATCAATTCAGATAAACAACACAAACACACAAGTGTGTGTATATATAAACTGTATCGACTCATTCAGGGATATAATTTTAATGCTTCAATATTTCTGTAAGATTGCCAAGTGGATGCTCATATTATAACATACTTAAACACAAATTGGTTCATTTTGAACTTTTTATGGCCTATATACAACTATGGCACAGACCACATGCATGATGATGGGATGAATTGGTGGAATAAAGAAAGTAGAAGGAAACGGGAGCACTTCGAGAAAGCCCACGCACATTGTGTTTGTCTGCCACAAAGCTCACCTGGCGTGAGCAGGGATCTACCCAACGACCCCCAGCACCAGAGGTGAGCGCTCTACCAATTGAACCACCGCGGCCTCTCACAAATTGGTCATATTCCGCATAGAGAAAGATCGTTGGATTAGCTTCTTTTACTTTAAAAGAATGAGCAGCATTTTGTTTCATAGAACTCTAATTTAAATATTAATTAAAGGGCTCCAAATCATTCCTAAACACTGTGCTATATCATACTACCACTGCATTCTCCAGTTAAATTTACTTCTCTATGAAAAAGGTTTTGATTGATTACTTGTAACAGCCAATCGGAGGTAGAGTAATACTGAACGTGAGTGATAAAATGCGAGATGCTAAAACGTAAACACCTTTTCACTTGAACTTAAGTAGTCAAGATAGAAAATCACCGGCACAGAATAGGTAATTTGGCAAGAACATAGTGACTATGAGATATTATTAGCAATACAGTTGTTCCAAAAATTAGAATTCCTATTAAAATTATCATAATTTAAAGTATTAAATTTTTCCTTAGAATAATTCAAAAGTATCAACTTCAATATCACCTTCCTCATCATTCTTCAGATATGCACATTCCACCTACCCTGTAAACTATTATTTTTATTATTTTGGGGAGTAAACACTCAACGTCAGGAACAGACCTTTCTTAGACCAAGAAGTCTGACCTAAAGGGACAACAGAGCTTTGCTGTACCTCAGCTCTGGCCGAACGCTCCATATTCGTAATGCGATCTTTGACATCCTGCACAGTGGTCAATTTAAACTTACGCAATATGTTAGTACGTTTTCCGGCAAATATAATCGAACAATAGTTTAACGAATTCTTCATGATATTTGCTTTTTGCAAAGAGAAGTTTGAGACAAAGTAGCACTGACGCCGTGGATTTTGCTATCAATCTTCAGATTTTACAAAAGCGTTAACTGGCTTCGACGAACACGAGAATAAGTATATGGAAACAAAGACGCATAAAACATAATAAATTTTAATATGATTTCCAATATATGAATTACAACCCAATTAAATGTATGAGCTTTCACTCTACGACAACTAAACCAAATCAATCTGATAGACTAATTTTCTAAACGTCCTGCCTAAAATAATCATGTTCTCCAGTAGAGGCTGGAAGAGAGTATATCCTTCGAAATAGGGATGAGGTATGAGATGATTAAATATGGAAGTTCTAAAATTTCAAGGTCCTCTATTAATATCCACAAAAACGGAAGACTGCTTACTCGAAGAAGACGTAAACTGCACAGGAAATTTTCATTCACGTTCCTCACAGGTAGTTTATCACATATCAGGAACACAGAAAATAAAAGTTCAATTAACTGGAGGAGAAATCTTATTTATATTTCCTCTCCATACGAAAGAAACTTGTTTTCCTACAACACTGATTTGTCACAGAGGTTTATTTGAGGCTGCTACTCTACCAAATCAATAAAACTAATAGAAAACACCAACGAGTAAACAGATAAACAGAAGCCACAGTCAAAATTACCGAATTACTGGTAATAGTACTTGAAGTCGAATTAACTGGTACAAACACATTATCGAACCTTGTAGATTTACATGATCAGTTAAAGGACATAAAAGAACTAAATTTCATTTTTGAACCTTCTTCGACATTTCATTCTGTCATACTACTTTCAAAACCACTGTCATATAGTTGAAATTTCATTCTTTTTTAAGTTTCCTAACTCAAACTTTAGGTTTTTGAGGCACGGAAAGATTTCGTTTCGCTAACTTGCTCAATCATGATTTTTCTTATCTCCTTGATTTTATAACTACTACTATCTACAGTACCACATCCTTCGGTTTCAATTTTTCATTGTGTGTGTTTATATTTCTTCCTCCATCACCTTATGTAATTGATTCATCTCGCTTTTATTTTTTTCATTTTATCGATACTAATATATATATATATATATATACATTTTGAGAAATAATGTGCTCGGTATGTTTGCTGATTTTAGTATAAGAGAGAGACGAAGGAAGGAGAAAGAGACGGTCTCTTTAACAAACGGTGTAGTGATATAAAATAATTAGTAAGAAAATGCGTCCAGTCAATCTGTAAGCTCTGTGATGACAATATTGATGTCGATGTTGTGATTTAATTCAGTAATTGTGATTTAATTCAAGTAAACTGATATTTTAATGTATCCGATTTTTTTTAAAAGTATTCTTATGTTAAATGAAATAAGTATATTTTTTTAGTAATAGTTGTTTCTTTCTTTTCATAATATAAACATATTCACTGCTATTTTGTGTTAATGTAGAAAGGTAATTGCGACGGAGCAAAAACAGTACAAATTCATGTTGAATTATTTCATATAACTATTTTTTTTTCTACAACAATGTCTAATTTATTAACATGTAATAAACCAGTTTTTTTATTTTTTGTTGTATTTAGTTTTGAGAAATTTATAATTTACATATCATTAATTAATTTCAAATATCACATTCAGAGATATATATAACAAACGAAACAACAGCACTGAAACGTAAAGTTAATTCAAATTACAATTGAACAATAACCAATATTTTATATAAACATTTATAAATAAAATAACAATTGTATTTAAACAAAATCTAAAAAAAAATATCTTTAAAGCAGGAAAATCTCGTGTAATGCCTTCGCAGGAGGCAACGTACGAAGAATAGAAGATACATTCCCTCGCTGAATTGCGATACTGAGGCGCTGGATTAGGAAGGTGGTCGAGCGAGCATCACCTGAAACGATCTGTATTCGCCGACCAACTTCTTTAATAAAATTAAGGCCTGCCGTGCCCCAAGTTCCACTTGACTCAATTGCGATCGCAACAAAAATATACTGTGCAAGTAGATTAGAGTATTTTCGATTTTTATCGGCCTCTCTACGAATAGCAGCACCACCCGCTTTCAAGGAAGAATGAGTAACATTTGAAATGGCGAATGTATCAGCGCAGGTGAAATCCCATAATAGAGGTTTTCCTCTTTTCCATGGAACTAGTGTCATTCCATCAGGTCTCTTACCGTCGGAGCGGCTACAGCCAGATGGTTCTCGTACCGATGGTACGTTAGCAGAAACTAGAGCTCTGAGGATGACATCATTGACACTAGAATGACGCATGTGTCTACCAGCACTCCTGATACAGGAGAGACCATGAAGGCCCCGTTGATCCACGAATGCTCCACAGGCGGGACAACGATGAGGTACACAGACGTCTGCTCCTAAACGTAAGGCAACAGCAACCCGGAAGCTTTCATTCGAAAGATGTAGGCCAAGAGGAGGAGAAGGCAAAGCTTGGAGCCAAGCACCGGACTCAGGTGAATACGTTGCTAGTAGCCTGGCTTTATCTTCAAGACAAGTAGCGGATTGTAGTAACTGCGATTGTGTACGTTTGATGATAGGATCGTCCCAAGAAGACTGAGAGCTATTGACATCCAAAAGAGGAGAACTTAATCCACTTAACGTAGACCATTTTGTTGAGCAATCTTGAATAGAGTCGTCCGGGTCGAGGCAAAGGCCCAGTGGAAGGATAGACTCAACGAGACGACGAGAACCATGGAAATACCCTAAAAAGGACGGAATCGCCAAATCCATGGACCGACGAATGCCAAGTCCACCTGACCGAACGGGTAGGGTAGCCTGTAACCAAGCCTTGCCACTCAAAGAACAATTAAGGATCGATTCGAGGCCTGCCTGTAAAACACAGTCGTAACTCTGTAACAATGACTCTTCCCGCCAAGAAGGAGAACAACGTAAAAAGTACATTAATCGGGGGATGGAAAAGGAAGCACGAAGTAGATAGAATGCTGAATGTGCTGAAATCGAAGATAAGCGCGAAAAGAAAAATTCAAGCTTAGAAATCTTCTCAATCAGTAGACTCATTAGGGCCTCGGTAGAGATGGCGGAGCCAAGTAGATATGCTGAATCAGAAGTCATAAATCGTATTCCAGGAGCCAAGTCCATGAATCTTGAATAAAGAGCATCGTTCTGGTCTTGCGGAACATTTAGAAAACTAACTTCACACTTCGAAAAATTCAGATGTAAGCCAATTTCTGAAGATGCATCCCGAATGTTAAGTAAGGTAGAAAGAACTAGGTCTGGATCGTCCGCGATAGTGCCATCATCTAAATACCATAAGTTTAATTCGGTTGTTATAGAATTGACAATAGATTGTAGTGTAATTGCAAAAAGAGCAGGACCGAGGGGATCACCCTGTTGGACTCCACGTTGAGATAAAATGATGTCATCACCCAGAAAGAGATCACTAGGTTGAGAATAAACCAGTTGTGTAGTTGGAATGAATATTAAATTAAAACAATCACATACTTTTATAGAATATTTTTGTTTCCTGAAAACTTATAAAAAGGTGCTGCGTGTTCCTTGAACTGGTAACTTCAATTATTCGAAGAAGTTTAATTTCAATAATTAATAGTTTATGATAGGACGAGTTTCAAGATTATGAGCAAAATTCCTGGTTTCAACCATAAAGGTGCACCTAGTGGTACACGGATCATGTGGGCGCAAAATTAAAATCTTGTTAATATTATTAGAATTTCCTTCTTGGTATTTATTACATGTAAGTTAAAAGTAATTCACTGAAAATATAAAACTCTCTACACCATCATATTTGTGGGTGAATTAATTAATTACATCAAATTTAATGCTGCTAAAGTTCGGTTCTACTAATCACATCGACATTTTCTTGTATTGTACATCACCGGAATATCCTTAACCAATCAGGTGAAAACTGAGGTAACACACGATTAGAAACATGGTACAAAAAGTGATCTTAGAACAGATACAAAGCAAACAAATTTAACTAAATGAGTGCTATATTACTTATAGGACAGATATACGTGTAATATTACTAATCGAAGTTTAACACATATTCAAAGACCGAGAACACAAAATAAACTAATCGCAGGAGCTGACACTTACGCTTAAAAATCCAACAATCAGATATTAACAGGATTCATGAAAAATGAAGAAATAAAACAGGTACGACGAAAAACTAACATTTCACCATGAGACGACCATCTATTGATGGCATCTGGAACTACCATAAAGGAATAAAAGATTCAAGGAGATCTCTGTTAGATAAATAGAATTGCTTACAGCTTAGCACTGAGCAAATAATATATCAAACATACTCAATACATATTTAAAGTGCAATATTTTTTTTTGCACGAAAACATAGTTTAAATTTGTTTTGGTAAATATATATTATCAACTATGAAGTCTACTCATTTTCTTTAATTCTAGAAATCTCTTGAATTCTCTTTCCCTATTTTGAAGCTACCCTTTAAAAAATCTAGTACTTTGTATCATAGATAATTGTCTAGCAGGATCATTTCATATAATGTTGTATATAATTCCCATTCTCTGAGACCAATTCTCAATATTCCTGTTGTTTAGGATATATCATATCACATTGATCTTCCGCAGTAGTTTAATACCCTACAGCTATTATACTACAACGTTCATTGTAGTCATTCCTAATGCCACCTAAATCGAACATGTAAACAAGAGACCCTAATCTAGAATTAACGTGTCTGTGTTCCGTGTGTATCGTAGCCAATAGCTTGATACCCCCAAGAAACCTATAGCGTTCTTGCCACCATCGATACCATTGCTTGAATCCGCTACATGTTGGTCACTTATAACTTGACTGTGATTCCTGTATCCACAGTAAATGTTCCATTTTGAAGGATTACCCGTTAACGTACTCATTACATATTTTCTAGGTTGCATCCAGTCTCAAGATGCACACAAACCTCTAGCAGACTTGTAGCAAAAACGTTTCCCAAAATATACAGTTCCTGCAAACACCTGGCAGAAAATGAAATAATATTGCGATTTGAACGAGGAGAACAAATGTTGTTTCGAGATCTACAAGAGGCATCCCGAACACCAAATTTTAAATAGACTACTCTAATATCAAGTCGACCAGTGGTTCCTTCTTAACAGTTAAAATTGAAGTCGCATTTTAGAGCGTTGTCTAATTAATAACCTGAAATTTAATATTTCGGACACTAGCATCTTAAGTTTAGCAGTAAGGTCGACTAAGTGGAACTAAAACAAATGTCATAATTACGTACGAAACAAGAGAGAAATTGGGTCATCTTTAAGCCCACTGTTTAAGTGATACTGCTAAGAGATACTCCTTGTCCGATTGAGTTTTCTTATTCAATACTGAAGTTTCAAAATCGTTAAACAAAAGTTATAATGCTATATAAATTAAAAGTTTACGTAAACTCAATTGAAAAAATTGTTACCACTGATATACCTGAGTAAGCAAATTTCAAACTATTGGTTGGACACTTCTACGCAATATAGTGTTAAAAGTCTGTTCCAGTTTCAACACTAATTTTTAGTTTTCTATTAAGTTGTTGTACGAGGGTTGATCCAGAAATAAGGTTCCCAAAGAGCTCCAGTCGCACGGGAAGGTGCGAGGCGAAATCCGGCAACACCGCTTTGCGCGGCCATTCCCCCGCGCTCGATTCCGCCCGGCCGCACTTCGCTGCGCGGCTCAGTTTTGGCTCAGCAGCCATCCGAGATGATGGTGCCCATTGTTGCTCCCGCCAAGTGCGAGATTCGTTCCGTAATTCGCTTTTTGCACGTCAAAGGAACTCCACCCGTGGATAGTCATCGTCAGTTGATAGAGGTGTATGGCCACAAGTGTATGTCCGTTCAACACGTCCGAAAGTGGTGCAGGGAGTTTAGTGCCGGTCGGAAGGACGTCCACGATGAAGAATGGAGTGGAAGACCGTCAGTTTTGGAGGCGATTGTCGAGATGGTCCAACGCGAAGTGCTTCAAAACAGGAGGATCACCGTCCGTGAACTTGTTGCTGGGATTCTTGGGAGTTCATACGGTACAGTGGACGAAGCTTTAACTGAAAAATTGGGGTATCACAGTGTTGTGCTCGATGGGTACCGCGTATGTTGACAGCAGAACACAAGGAGAAACGCCTTGCCTGTGCTCGCCAGTTTCTTCAAAAGTGTCAAGAAGATAAGGAAGGATTGTTGGACTACATTGTTACGGGAGACGAAACGTGGGTGTTTCATTTCACTCCCGAAACGAAACAAAAGTCCAAACAATGGACTGTCATGCCCCACTCATCGTACAGTCCGGACCTCGCGCCTAGCGATTATCACTTGTTCCCGAAGTTAAAGGAACACTTGAGTGGCCAACGCTTCCGGAGCGACGATGAAGTCACAGACGAGGTGAAACCCTTCCTCAACGGGTTGGCGGTGGAGTTCTACGACATTGGGATACAGAAATTGGAGCACCGTCTACAAAAATGCGTAGAAAAAGATGGCGATTATGTCGAAAAATAAAGCAAAGTGTCTTCTTTCCAACGATGTACATTGCTATGAAAATAAACAATGTTGTCTATTTGTAAAATTGATGGCAACCTTATTTCTGGATCAACCCTCGTATATATATTGCAATTCGAAAGTGTACAGAATTCGTGTTGTATATACTTTCATTACGACAGATTGCTGCAAACTTTTCTGGTTAGATTCTTATTGCACTCATAATATTTTCTTCGCTATTACCTAGGATCCTTACATCTCAACTTGATATCTGAAACTATTTGAAACTTACCTTATGTTTACCCAGCTCGTTGTAAGCTTTCATGTAAATAGGAAATAGTATTGTGAAATCTATATGCAAAGTTTGTCAACTTCACTTCAAATTACCCTATAGTCTTCAGAAAGATAAATTTGAGACCTCGAAAAGTATTTGTAACACGTATGCAGAGAGAAATGTGAAACCACATTAGACTTTCCTTCATGGGAAGCACGCTACATCGTATGCTATCTTCTGATAATTCAGTCCCAATTTGACAGGTTCGACCTGCAAAGTAAGTACAATTAAAGTAACTAATGCATAAACAAATTTAAACTTAAAACTGACAGGTAGGTTCTGAATATTTACGATATATACGCTGAGTGTTTGCATATTAAAGAGAAGTAAGCATAGGAAATATTAACGCAAAGAATACGTGGTTTGACCGTGGAATTACTATGGATCATAAAAACGTTTTACTTCGCTATTTACATTCTACGAATGAAAGAACGCCCAATGGCCAACAACATGATCATAATAACAATTCACATATCCTCGTATATGTGATGTAAATATTCTACTACCTGCTTTTTCTCGTAAATCTATCTACAAGCTGGTATTATACTCTCTGAAAAATTGAACTTAATATCTTTAATAGTATTTGAGTTCGTAACATTTATCTACTATCATGGCCAAAATTATGTTCACATGACTTTGTTATACATGATTTTTCCTTAAGCCTACAAGATAGGCAACCCAACTAGCGTTGAGTCGGCGGTGTGTGATTCTGAGAGAGTGTGAGTGAGCGAGCAAGGGTTGGAATTTTCTTTTCTTTACCAGAAAACATTATCACATGTTCTGGGTTCTGAAAAATATATTTATGATTTCTTGTAGTATGTAGCAAATAATGAAAATCTTAAGAGAGTCCCATTTCAAACAATAAAATAGGAAACCTAACACCATTTTTATTTTAGGTGGGCCACTAGTTGAAGGGTACTGAAAAGTTTAATTCAAATTGTCCAATAGAAAAGATCCTTACCGAACATGAAGAAACAAAAATGAATTTTAAAACCCATGGTTTCTTTCTTTTTTCTTTCTTAATGATTTCTATAGAACACTAACGTTATGCATGAAAGACAAGAGAAAAGGTCTGTTTCTATCAGTTCTTAAAAATAGGTCACGATGCACGATATTTATGCTTGATAATTTCTGATATTATGTTGTTATTTACGTTATTTTGTGTGGGCGTGCCTATGATATTGTGTGTGCGTGCATGTGATAAACATCGAAACGAGTATGCTTTCTTCCGAGCACCGTTCAAACGAGAAAAGATCCTTACTTGGCAGAACGTTCATTTCGTATTCGGGAGGACCTCGGTTCGGTACCAGCGGCTGACTGTCCTGACTTAGGTTTTCCCAGCGTTTTCTTCAGTCACGCCAGGCATATACTGGGATGGTACACTTCCCATCAAAAACATTGCGACAGTGACCGCCGTGCAGCTAGGTAACCCAAATGGCACCTTCTAATCCCATAATCGTTTCTAGTAAACAAACCCCCTCTTTCTCCTTCCTTCCTCTCGCCCATACTAAAATCAGCAAACATCATGAACACGTTTTTTTTTTAAAAAAAAAATAGACATGTATTAGTATCGATAAAATGAAAGCGAGACGAATCAATATACATAAGTTGATCAAGGGAGAAATTTAAACATACAATAAAACACTGAAACCGATGAATGTCTGTAAAACAGAGGCAGAGAAATGAGAGAGAGAGAGAGTGAGAAAGAGAGAAGGGAAAATAGAGAAGAAGAAGTACAGATAAAAATATGGAATTTAAACGTAGTAAAAAATATTAAGTTCAGTTCCCACAGCATAAAGTTCAGTTCCCACAA
>JAGDQP010007923.1:31005-65170 GCA_022664845.1 Lepisma saccharinum | reverse complement strand
ATCAAAAGCTCAGCACGGATCGTTATAACTGTGAAGCAAATCACATATTCAAAATTAGAAGATATGGTCAGCTTCAATGTAGGGAGCCTTCAAAAGCTCAGTTACTCTCGACAGTAGTAAGGGACATCTATATAAAGCACTTCCAACATATAGTCATGGCAAAAGCAAAAAGAAATCGATTACAATGTTGTGACACTTAGACGACACAATGTAATTTAGCTTTATTGCAGCCATAATACAGACGGATGTCTAGAGTACATCCATAGCATATAAGACAAAGATAAGATAAAATAAATTTTAAGGGCGGTAACAGCACTATAGCTTACGCCTGTCCCGATACGGGGGAGGCCCCTTATCTTTGTCACGTAGAAAAATAGCTGTTAACTAAAATAATAAAATCATATAAAAGCTGAAGATGTAGTGTCTTCATAAAAATAAAATCGTGTTAAAAACTAAAGATCTATACAGTCTCTAACATAAAAAATTAAAAACGTGAAGGCTGTAAATGGGTCTTCACAGAATAAAAGGATTGTAATACATAAAACTTAACAGCTAAGGGACATAATCATGTCAAAGAGATTGAGATAGATCTGTCTGACGAACATACCTAAAAACTCTCCGCAACATACCTGGTTCATCCCCTAACAATGACGTCATGTCATTCGGGATGTTATAACGTTGCCTGAGATGATTATATCCTGGACAATCTAAAAGGACGTGACGAATACTTAATAGTACATTGCAATTATTACAATGAGGTGGGTCCTATCGTCGCAACAGATATCTGTGTGTCAGGTGATTGTGTCCTATACGTAGGCGACATAAAAGTACTTCTTCAAGGCTACTATCTCGGCAAGATGAATTCCACTGAGCAACAGTTACCTTAATTTCCTTCAATTTATTAACAGCAACGTCATCCCATGGTTGCTGCCATTCATTCCGTGTAACGTTCCTATATATCCTCACGTCCTGAAATGGGACATGCTGAATATCAATGTTAGCTCCTAAAGAGGCCTCACGAGCAGCTTCGTCTGCCAATTCATTACCATGGATACCAACATGATCCATAGCATATATTCAGCCATCAAAAATTAAAGATTAGCAATCTTGGGCGAACTGGTAGACAATGAGAAGCACAATAGCTGCATCAGTGTACAGAAAATCAGCTCTCACGTCCATACTTTAGATAGATCCCAAACAAGCCTAACAGTACGAAAATAGTGCAATGCCTGGTGTCGGATACCTCATGAGAAGCAGATCCAATAAACCATAACCGTGACGTCGTACAACATAAGATATCAAAAACATCAGACTGAAACAATATAAAAAAAATAATAATGATGACAAAAAGTAAACCAAATGTAGCCGCGGGGTAGAATACACAGGCAAATTGCCTGCGAAGTTGAAACTGCGAACCATGTTACGCACAGAAGAATATTCAAAAAACATACCGACACGACACAAGCATGAAACGATAACAGAGACTGCATTATACAGTAGTACATATCCAGCATGCCAACGTGGAAGATACGTGGGAGAGACAGGATAACTTCTGCGAATACAAAATGGCAATAAAAACATTTAAAAGAGATAATTTGATACTTCCAAAATAGCTCAACACTCATGAAGCAAGACTCACAAGATATAATGGGATAAATATATATACTACACAAAGAACAACATTAGAAACAGGAAATCCCAAGAAGCACCATTCATACCACTAACACACTATAATACCAGATTGATGCCTAATGGATGTCTCTACTTCAGAAAGTAGGAAATTACGCTGCAATACAATAGGAATGGTAATATATCAGCCACTCGGAGGATGCTTCCATGGTATAGTATTAAAATCAATGAACTACAGGTCTCCATGGTTGAGTTCCGCTTCAGATAGCTGCTAAATTTGATAACTATACTTGAGGGTGAAATAATGTAAGGATATTTTAAACGTAGTGGAAAATAGGAGTACGTGTATATTAGGGTGTTTCATTTAGTAAGGCAAAAAAATAAAATTTTAGCAGACTTTGTTTACGCCCCGAGTCTCAGTGATGTAAAAGATATATATTCCAAATTTCAATAAGATTGGATAATATTTAGAGGTTGATCAGTTTTGTAAAAGTAGGCAAAATATACGATTTTTCAATGTTAATTACTTTTGTTAGGAAAACTTAAATCACAAACTTAAAATAATATTAAAACTAGACACTAAGATTAGTAGGTAGTATGATAGGCAAAACATGTGTTATATTAATCAACTTTGAACGATGCAATCCCTTCTTTTGTTCGCTTGGTGACGACTTTTCTGTGATGCTCGACTACCCTCAACAAGAATTTTTTGTTGTTCGTCCCTGACAGATTCGTTAAACTTTTTATCAGAGCAATTCCTCTTTCTGCGGTATCACTGACCACCTTAAGAGCGTTCACGTGGCTTCTTAGAGAATCACTGCAGTATTCTGTCACGTCGTGGATCCCAAACAATTCAAATAACGTCTTTGTTTTATTAGTAACGAAATGGCTCATATCTTTTCCTTCAAAAACTAGATTGTTATCCTCTAATAATTTCATTTCCTTTCCCTTTGCAGGTTTGGTTTGTAAATTTTTAGTCATATTTTCCTTATCAGCCTGAGTAATATGTTCGTCCAAAAAAGCCAATCCTACGTTTGTTTCTGACAGATACCAAAGGTATCTTTTAGCAACTGTGAGAGCACTTGTTTGACGTCTCCATCTGGGTAAAAGCTCAGAAGCTGTAGCATATCTAAATCATTCTTTGGAGCCCATCGACTTACAGCTGCCTCGTGCCAAAAGCGAATATATATGAGGCTCACAAAATGTGCAACCCGTTTCATTCCTTTCGATTCTCGTTGAGGAATATTCAACTGTTTAGTCAAGTCGACAGTTTTAAGTGTAAATATTGCCTTTGCCATCCACCTTGCCTGATACGGAGCCCCTGGGATCCTGAAACTGAAGTTGATTTGAGACCAACCTCCTAGGTACAGAAGTGAGAGTTGTATTAACTCTTTGTAGTCTTCTCTTGGATGACTTCCGTCTTTTAGGACATTTTGGATGTAGTTAACCATTTTAACTCGTTATTCTTCTAGAAAGCCTTGAACGGGATTTTCTTTATCCAGCATTGTCGTATATGACTTCTTATCAAGTGGCTTTGGAATTTCTGAAAAATCTGGATGTCAGGACCACTTGATGGTATGCCACAACACCATTTCAATATTAGTTCATGCGTGTGATGACGGCAACCACAACAATTTTCGTCCGAATTCCCTTTCAATTCTGGTACATGCCCCTCGGATCAGTCCTGTATTAGATGCTGTAGTATCAAAAGACATACCGATGACATTGTCACGTAGCCCAATAATCGGTCCACTTCCCGAATAACTACTTCTGCCATCTGCTCACCAGTGCCTTTCAGGACAACAGGTACGCCAAGAAAATGCTCAAAATCTTTGCCAGTCACTAGAAGTGCAACTCTCTCTCTTAAAGTTTTGACACTCCCATGGGCAACTGAAGGTAACAGTTTAGTATCCCAATGCAAGACCAAATGAGGAGGATTTTCAAAGATTGACTCTTCGATTTTCTTTGCCATTTTACTTCTATTGATCGCCCGAGCTCGGTAAACGGTAGCTGGAGATACGGAAAATGTTGAAACATCGTGGCCAAGGCTCTTTGCAGTTGGTATAAATGAAGTATTTGTTTATCCAATAGAGAGCTGTTCTCGATCCCAAATATACGTGAGTATCTGATCAAGAGGTTTTACTCTAGGACTTGAACGTAATTTCTTCGTTGTTGGAGGCGAAAACTCGCTCTCTTCGTCACTAGGTGCTGATGATGATGGAGATGAGTCTTCCAGTATAACAGCCTTATTGATTTCAGCGATAGCTTTGTAATGTTTATTTTTATATGAATCATATTTTTCTTCTTTTGTACACTTAATTCTTATTTTCGAGGCGTAAACCTTGTCTACTCCACTCATTGACGAACTCATACGATCTTCTTTTTGGGACCTAAGAAATTATTTATCTTCTTGTGATACACTTGTCATGTCCATCACATTTTTGCCAGGAAATGTCAAATAACTCGACGAGATCACCTTTCCAAATTTGCCGTTTCACATTTGCTTTATCCGTGTTTCTCGATTTCTCTTTACCCAGATTTCGGTATTCTTTGTACAGTTTTTGTATACCAGCACGGACATTTTCCTCCGCCTTAACAGGGATATTTGCTTTCCTCCACATTTCCTGTACTTTAGTACTGGTAGATTTAGCAGCATCTGAAAGTGTTACTTTCATTTTCTTGTGATGGTAAATAAAAACTAAAAGTACTTGTTCCTTTGAAGGGAGCCGAGCTCCTAAAAACTCACAACTAGGCACCTTTTCTAGCAGACAAATTCCTCTTTTGGTTCCCATTTTAAAGTTCAATTACCTGCGAAAGATAAAAAAAAAAATACATGAGAAGACCATTAATACAAAGCACTTCAATATTAAAAATTTCCCTAATTTGAGATAAAAGTGATCAATGTGTGTAACCCCCAAATATTATCCAATCTTCTTGAAATTTGGCATATATATCTTTTACATCACTGAAACTCGGGGGGTAAGCAAAGTCATATGAAAATCACAGTCTTTGGAAAAATGAAACACCCTAGTGTATATAGTCAAAGAGGAATAGATATGTAATCGCGAAGGTAACGGACACAGTTAACAATGAATAGCAATATTTTTTATTCTTTTCTCGATCTTTCTTTATAATACAGGTACTTAATGTTTTTCTACGTATTGGTACGGCGTGCCCACCGCATTGTATTCCCAATCAAGATCCCAAGCCTCGTTAATGAAGGAGATGAATGAATTATCCCTCCATATATTAGTTTGCTTCTTGAGGGACTGCGTACGAAATGTACAAGATTCAACCATTCACTTTTTGCTCATTTTTGGTAAATACGTTACTTTAATCATTAAATTCACAATGTAGACTTTGCAAGTTATTGCGAGATAAGCCGTACGGTAATCGTTATTTAGAAGTAACAGTGTCACCATAACCCATAAATTAATTTTAATTTTATCTACTCGTGTATTATCAGTCGAGGCTACCAATGTAAAACTACAATTCTTTCTATATATGCATGTTTACTTGTACTTCTTCTATGTACTGAACCAAATAAATAGTATGCCTTTCAACAGATAAGAAACGGAACTAGATTAAGAAATGTACTACAGTTAACTTCAGTTTCCATTTATATCGACAAAGATGAAGAATAAATTGTATAATTTAACCTATTTATGTTTGTTACTTGAATTGACAAATGGCCTAAATCGGCATATAAAATTTATATGACTTGCCCCATACCTACGGTTTGCAGAGTTTTCTCGCCAGTTGAACCAATTCTTGCTTTTCTTAAATAAGTATCATTAATCGAGGGTACTTAGCACCTTCTAGGAATGATTTTCACAAATGCACAATTGTCTGTTCAACGTTCTCAAATAAGCAAGGTTTTGTGTTCGTGAAATTGCAATGCCACTGTCATGCGACTTGTGAAAAAAATGGAAAACACTTGATGCTACCTATTCTGGAGGTCGTGGGTTCGATTCCAGCGGCGGATCATGACTGAGGTTTTTCCAGGGGTTCTCCTCAGTCGCATCAGGCAGATGTCTGGAAGGCACCTTCAACACAGGCACTGGTCGATCCCTTTCCCTTCCCCATATCTCGTCTTAGCCTCAGATGCCTAAAGGCCTTAAATAAAAGTTCGATACGAATCGAACGGCTTGATGCTACCAGTCCGGAATCAGAGCTGTTTAGTGAAAAGTTCGGTTTCATGCGAAGGTTAAAACTGCCTTCCAGTATCGTTAGAGTAAGCATTATCGCGTGTGTTCTATATCGATTCAGAATTCATTTAGTGGGGTTAAGTTTACAATCGCCGGACCAATTTCATTAAATTCTCAGGATGAATTGAGGCAAACTTTGTTTTTGATGAAAAGTATGTGAAAGTGCAAAGTGCGTAACATTAAAAGTGAGTAATAATGTTTTTTTTACTGAATTTTGTAGATGTTTTAAGACGCACTACATGTGGTGGCGGAAGGAATTATCTGGCTTATTTACAGTTGGCATTGTTCAAATGGCGCGTGTTTGTTACGGTTGTGCCAAGTGCCCTTGATTAGTTGCTGTGCAGAAGAAAAAAACACCGAACCTAACTTTACCTAACCTCCAAATGTTCCTGGTCAGTCGCTGAACAAAGAAAGGAAAAAACAGCGAACGTGGGAGGTGATTTTGGTCTGGTCCGGCAATAGTAAACAAATGCCATTTAGTGTCATTTAAAATTGTGTATAATTTGAAAACAAGCACAAAACACTCAGGAGTGATTTTAGTGAAATAACAAAGCATTCAGGGATTTTTTGCACTACGAAGTTTTCGGTACAAAGTAGCCTCACACCAATGTTGACTGGAAATTAGAGTAAATATATATATATATATGAGCTCCTGCGTAACCTAGTCGGTAGCGCGCTCGACTTCAATGCGAGCGGTCCCGGGTTCGATTCCCGATGGGGGCTCAAATATTTCGGTGTTGACCCAGCATCGTGAGGACAATTGGGGAGCTGCTGTGAATAAAAGACAGTGGCGATCACAGTGAGAGCTTTGGCTCTCCTCTCCCAACCCGTCTGGTCAGCGTGGGAGCAGTAGACCAACTCCTCCCTTCGGGGAGAGGCCTCATCCACTAGTGGATTGAATATGGCTGTGATTTATTATATATATATTAATATTATCTTCCTGCAGTAAAACATCAGTCAATAATTTGACAAAAAGCAACAAGTTTGTGTTGACCCCTCCCCACAGTCTCATCATGACACCAATTCTTCCATTCGACCTACGCGAAAGTTGCTTCAAGACCTTTAAATTCATGAAAATTCAAATAAATATTAAACTATCAGCGTTCTAAATGAACGTAAAGTAAATTGTAATGTCATAAGGTCGTAAGATTGCAAATATTTTTAGTACCACGAAACCAGACCAAAAAAAAAAGTAAATTTTGAACGCCGAAAAAATAAGAAAACCTGTCTAATTTTCAATGTTTCGCGCTACTGAAAAAACTTTGTTTTTTCTTTTTACTATTACGGGAACCCATGACATAATTTGATGGTCCCTAGATGATATAACTTGGTTAAAATATTAATTCCTGTTTCAAATATACATAAGAAACATCTTTATTTACATTGTTTCTGACAAAGTTTTAGAACGTTAAATACCCTGGATCTGAGCTTCTTAGCGAAAGATGCTTAAAGGCCATAAGTGGACAGAACCGTTCTCTTGTATACAAGGCTGCTATGTAAGTAGAAAGTTTGTTGTACTTTTTTTTAACGTACGAACATTTAATTATACCAAACCTAAAGAAGAAATACATTAGGTGCGTTAAGTAATGAATATTCGTGATGAAGAAGAAAAAAAAGAGATTTCGTCATTTCTCAATCATGAAAATAAAACGTGTTTTCCGAAAATTTGCCGGTTTTTTTTTTTGGCCTGTACTGTACATGAGTATCACTCACACAGTTGGGCTTCGAACCCATTACCATTCACTTTTTAAAAAGTTGGTGATGTAAACAACCGGAAAAATTAAACGCCGACCAAATATTTGGAGCTCCACCAGGCTGTTTTAAAGGCCGAAAAAACAGGAAATTTAAGAAAAAAAAATCCACGTGGCAAAAAAAAGTGGCTTTATTCAAAAAACTATTTTTTTTTCTTTTTAATCATGAATATTCACTACTTAGCAGATGTTTTGTGTTTTAACACACACACTTCAGTTAATAATTAAGTGAATGTAATATATTACAAGGCTCTTATAACTTATTAACGAGTCGTAAATTCTTTAACAAAAATTTGTCGATTTAACCGTTATATTTTTTAACCCTTTACTCTATATTCTGGCCATAGTAAGCTAGTGTAAATATTGTTGAGTATATAACAAAGATCCGCTTGGCATTTTATTACACAACAATAATAAAGTAATAGTAATTTATTTTACAATATAAAATACATACGAATGGATTTTATTTTCTGGAATACTAGGACAATCAAGGAATGACAGAATAGCCTACCATAAATAAATTGTAGTTTCATACATAAATATTCTTTGATCATAATACTCTAAATCGAATTTTTCCAATATCAATTATATAATTGCCAAAAATAACACTTACTAATAGTATTAGATTCAACATTTGAATTGCATGCATGATATCCATAGTACCATAAAGTTAGTTCCTAAACCACAAGTCGTGTTTGTATAACACCCAATTGTTTGAAGTTCATTTAAGGTGATTTTCTTATAATTTTTATTCATAAAGAGAGATCCAAAAGTCTTCAAAAAACATTGTAAATAAGTATTAAAATATTTTCCTGGACTATAGAGTAAAATGTTACAAAATAAATTATTAGTAGCTTTCAAATACTTCCTACTTAGTCCTGAAACTCTTCAGAGTTCAGAGTATCAATTTAAAAAGTTTAAGATTAGCGATGTTATTAAGGTTGAGCAAGAAACGTGAGTTTCCTTCGCATTAGATTGTCCCATCGCAGCACAATGTAATATATGACATTGGCAGCAAGGCGCCTTTGATTGAATACACATTTGAGGCACCGTTTCGTTTCTGCGAGTCCCAAAACAGATTTTATTAATCTAAATGTTTATTTGTACCAAAAACTAACATTTTAACTATTTATTAATGATCAAATAATAATGTTAGCTGCCTAAAGTAGCAAAAAAAAAAAAAACTTATTTCTCTAATGTAGCACGAACAATAAAAAAAACGGACATTCCGGTTGTTTTTCGGAGTTCAATTTCTCCAGTTTAATTTCACTTTACTACACATACCTATCTTCTTTGTACTTAGTAAATTATAAGGATTTCCTAATGGTTGAGACATAGCGAGCAAGTTATTTAGAATGTATTATACCTGCTTGAACCGGGAAGGGCGTAAACCATAGTGTTGTTACCGCTTATACAATTCATTTTATCTTACCTGCTTGAATATATATATGTAGCCAAGAAAACATACAACAAAACTACTCGCAATAGGATAAAACTTCTATACCCAAGTTCAAATACACAAAATTACTTGAAGTTGGTTCAACTATTGACATGTTTCTGTACTATGTAAAAACCGACACATAATTTCCAAAAGACAAGTTCAAACTAGATACTTACATCAATTAGGAACTTCTGAGAGAAAAGAATTTACCTCCACAACCCTGGAAACAAAGAACAGTAGTGAAAGTCTGAAACTGAACACCGGGCTAACCATAACGTAAATATTCTTTTATAACAGCTAATTTTCGAAATGGGTATAACTCTTCAAAGTTTTCAAAAACAACAGTTATATATAACAGTCGAAAATGTTTATTATCTTGATTGCCAAAAAGACTTTCCGAATTCAATGCTCCTCCGTTGCGTACTTTTATGCTATGTCCCGTTCACTTCCGTTATGCACACTTATCCGAATTAAATAAGTGTTTTTAATGTTAACCACAGATGTCACCCAAGTCTGGAAACAGCTCAAAAGGGTCCGCTATGTGGGACCCGATCAGTTCGGCGCCTCCGTTTCGGCGCTACCGGTTCGGCGCAGTAACGTTTCGGCGCCGTACGTTTCGGCGCCAGAGCTTTACCTAAGAATCACACCAGGGAAACTATTGTATTAAAGAGGTATTAAAAACTTGCTCCAGAAGATGCGACAGACGTAGTGTTTTTAAAAAAAAACGGGAAAAATTGGTCGCCGGAAAAAACGTTTGTTTTTATTCAATTTTTCGTGCTACTTAGGAAAAGAACGTTTTTTTTTTACTTTTACGGGGTCCCTGACAACATTTTTTGATCAATGAAATAGTTAAAAGTTTAGTTGATGTTTAAAACATACATATAGAAAAAAATACACAATGGGACCGCGTCTGACAAAGTTTTGAAGCAAAATGTGTTTTCTGGGTCTGAGAGAAAGATGCCTAAGGGCCAGAAGGGAACAGAACGTTTCTCTCATGTACAAGGGTGCTAATGACATATATTGCATTCCTAATGTAAATTGCAAGTGTTTTGTACATTTTTAACATAACATGATCCGATTGAATGCATTAGGTGTGTTAAGTAGTGGATATTGGAGATGAAAAAAAAAAAACAATTTCGTCAATAAAACCACAGTTTTTTTTACTTCGTGGAAAAAAAAAATTTTTTCTGTTTGTTCTTTTTCAAAACTTCCGTTTTTTTCCCGGTCTTTAAAACACTATACAGAACAGATCCAGTTGCTGCTTTCATGGAAGAGATGCAATGAGACGTTTATACTTCAGTAAGTAATTGAAAAATATAATATTTTTATTTAAATTATTTTAATTATGAAGTGTTTTTTTCGGCGGAAAATGAATTTATTTATTTATTTCCAACATAAACAGGCTGAGCTACAGCAGGGACGTAACTAGTGAGGAGCAGAGAAACAGGATTCAGGAGAGCTACTCGTAATTTCGTAATGACGCAATTTCGCAATTTATTATTTTATATTCAAAGAAAATAATTTTCATATTCAATGCATTCTGCATACCTTTGGAACAATTTATATATACATATAAAACAGATAGTAACGTCATGTTAAACTGCAAGGTTCGAGGTCGAGGTTCAAGTCCGACGGCGAAGTCGAGGTTGAAGTCTAATCTCAGGTCGAGGTTAAACTACCATTTTAACTAATTTGTCTATTTATATTACGAATGGAACCTCCAAATCTTTAGCACCCTTGTACACGAGAGAAACTTCTTGTCCTCTTGTGGCCCTTAGGCATCTGTAGCTCAAACCGTGAAAACAAATAATTCTTCATAACTTTGTCAGAAGCAGTCCCAAAAAGTGACGTTATTGACGATTTTCTATTCATCTCTAATATTCACTACTTAGCACACCTTATGTATTTCTGATTTAGGTTTAGAAAAAGTAGAGATTCTTACGGTAAAAATGTACACGAGAGAAACATCCTGTCATCTTATGGCCCTTAGGCATCTTTAGCTTAAAGCATGAACACTTAAATAATGCTTCATAACTGTCAAGAGCAGTCCCAAAAATGACTTTATTGACGATTTTTTTTTCATCTCCAATATTCACTACTTACCCCATCTTATGCATTTCTTGTTTAGGTTTAGCAAAAGTAAAAGTTCTTACGTTAAAAATGTACAAAAAACTTTATATTTAAATTAGAAAAGCAATATATCTTATTGGCGCCCTTGTACATAACAGACAAGTTCCAGCCACTTAAGTCATTTAGGCATCTTTGGCTCAGACCGTGCAACATAAATAATGCTTCAAAACTGTTAGAAGCAGAGTACAAGAAATAATGTTTTAAGTACTTCATTGATCATCAAATGTCGTCAGAGGACAGTAAAAGTAATACATCACTATGTCATAAGGTAAGATAATAATTTCTGTTTTCCTCACTTTGGCGCCGAAACGGTAGCGCCAAAACGTAGCCTGCGCCAAAATGGTGGCGCCGAAACGTAGCGGACCCCCGCTATGTTTCGGACTAGCGTCTAACCGCAAGTCACTGGAATTAAAATGGCGGCTGACTAAAGCGGAAGTGACGTTGTGTTTTCTCTTCTCGGGCTTTCTGCTCTGCTCAGGAGTCAGGTCCGTCGATGTTAAGATGGTAGAGGAATGAAGTTGAAGTGTTTGTGGCAAGGTGCAAAAGATGTCGAACTTGTATGAAAACCGCACACACATATGTACGAAATGCAATGCCGTGTACGAAACTCAATCGGGACTATGGAAACATAAAAGGAGGTGTGGGATCGTACAAAACGGGAATATACATTGCAAAGAAGGTTGTTTGTATTCCTGCAAAATTGTTAAAGAGCTACGTACACATTTTGTGTCTAAAGATAAATATGAAATGAAAGAAGAAAAGTACCAGTTTAAAACTGAAGTTGGTAGGTACTTTTTATGAATGTCCTCTTAATGATTAAGGTACGTAAGAAAATGTTTCACAGTATACTTAATATTTATGGGCTATGATGCAGTTCATGGCTTCTAACATTTGTTCCATATTTTGTCGTATGTACGCTTTATAGCACTCGCTCATTTGCAAATATTTCACATAGGAGTTTCTATAAACACGCAGGAAAGAAAAACAGCACGTCCGATTGCGAATCGGGTGGCCCCGATTCATATCTCGGCCAGGACACTGGAGACATTTCTTACAGTGTTCTCATGTCTGGCGGTGCGAGGTGCGCTCAGTCTGCTATCAAATGAGTACCAGAGTGTCTTTGGTACTCCTGGGCACTTTGGGAGGCTAAAGACGGTCGAGCGTGGAACCTCACTTCGTACCGTAGTTCGAGAACCTCCACATGCCCCATGCGCTGTTCACGGCGCCTCCGTATAGTACAGGGGAGATAGTTTTGCAAAAAAAACTAGGCAAAACCGAATAATAAGCATCAGAATTATTTTAGCCAGCTAATTCAATGGAAGGTACATGTCGTGATTCATAGGCGTTTCCAGGATGGAGGGTAGAAGAAAACACTTGCCTATTTCGAGGAAAGTAAGAGCATATAGTGTGTGTGTGTGTGTGTTGTACTACAAAAACGGCACATGAAATTTCTTCAGATAAAGTGCAACTTGAAAACAATTTTGAAGAAATCTGACAGCGTTAATATTAAAATGAGATAAGAGTAACTTATATTAATGCGAATTAGAATGTATGCTCTGAATTTCACGAGCTGCTCAACTTCGGAGGCGACGAGAGAGGATGATAAAGATCGCATATGTACATGTTGGAGTAATTAGCACCAGCATACTTGGATATTAAGCACCATGCTTGACTAATTATTTAAATAGTGATTGTAGTACGAATATGGAACATACTACATAAACTAGGTTACGTAGAAACACAGGGTTGTATGTTGATAGGCGTAGCATACCGGTCATTCTGTGCCACCGGCCATTTAAAAGGAATTTGATGAGGAATGCGATATTAAGGCTCGGTAAACCCTTCGCTCATCAGGCAAACCATTGTGAAAATAAGCCAGTAGGGCTGTTGTGGATAGAATGGGATTGATGAAATGGATGCAGCACCAGTGACCAGCCCCCCTCAAAGGTTTCTCCGTGGATTTTCTTCAGTGAAGCCAGGCAAATATCCTATTTCTACGTATAAACTAGGCGCTGGCCGACTACCTTCTCTCCTACACCCTACCCTGGCCTGTATTTTTTTATGTATGTATTTTATTTCGTTCTATTGTGTTATCCAGCATCATAAATATCAAACTGTACTGGTGCAGATCATAAAGCAGTCTCATACTCTAATGATATTGTGCTTGTTAAGACATGTGCGTTTGTGCTTGATACCTCATAAAGATTTATCAATGCGTGTTTACTACCCCAGAGCCGGGGAAACAAGCACATCTGAAATACTTGCTAGGCTTGATTATCATTTTTCACGTTATTATACGATAACAAAAATACTTTTTACTTTGACGTGTTGTACGGACCACGTATACATACGATTAACATGCAAGTGGCATTTGCATCCAGGCTATTAACTTTTCATCTGGAATTTTATGAAAATTTCCCCCTCCCCAAATTGGTGCTAATTACCCCGCTTTACCTGTGTCTTTATTATTACTTAATTCAATAATCACACGCCTTGATCAACATGCAGAAACAAGGCGGTATGCGGAGTAAGACGAATGGCGACACCTCGTGTTACGAACACCACGTATTTTACTACAAAAAATAGCTAACATGATGTCGAGGAAACAAAGACGGGCTAGTTAAAGTCAGGTTAGGTCACCATGTGCTTGGCCTGACCGCACAACCTTCTAGATAGTCCGTCGGATTTTTCGCCATTCCTATCTTATTTTACGTCTTCATGATTCGAAACTTTCATATTTAGCGCTTCAACATTTTCAAACACGTTGAAAGCATTGCATTTTTCCTGTAATTGATTTTTTTTTGCTGCCACGAACTGCACTTTATCCCATAAGTGTATAGAACTCGGTAGAATGTTCGCATTGTAATTGGAACCAACCGGTCTAAGCTATCCCGACTGAGTTTTTTTCTAAGTAACACTAGGCAAATGCTGGGATAGTAAGGTAAATGCGCCAGTAATGGATACTTGAAGAGAAATGTTGTAAAGTAAAAGAAAACGTGGGCGGAATCATTTCACCTACGTGGATGGTCCTGATGCCACACAATATTCATTCGTTGTTTTGTGATTGTGATTTTGTGTTTAAGCAAGTGATTAAGGTAAGAGCTTTCGTTGTTTATTAATGGAATTACAATAACGAACACGTTTTTGTTTTGCACTATAATGCACTACGAAATATTCTTGATTCAAGCAGTCCATTACCGCTACGACGAAGTCAGTTTTTGTCCAATTTTGGACGCCCACTACTGATTACTGGGTTAAAATCAGTCTTTGATTAATTTATTTCTTAACATTCTAAATGAACTGGTGAGCTTTTAAGGACTAGCCACAGTTCATTTTGTTTTGGAAAGTTGGCTCGGAACCACTCCGTACAATAACCCTGAGTGGAAATTGAACCCATAATCACGCGCACAGAAAGTTAACGCGCTAACCCCTCGGTCACCTTGACATCGAAACCATAATTCTAGTAACTAACTAACTCTATGGCTTAAGGAATTCTCAAGTTCATCGCCGCAATAACAAACATTCGCCATTGTATTCTATCCTGGGCAGCATCAAGCCAGTTTTCAGAACAAACACATACTTCTCCAAGATCTCTTATAATGTCCTCCCAACGACGTCTCAGTCTTACCAATGTTCTCTTTCCATCCGGCCTTCCAACCAGACTAGAATACTCTTCACTTTTTCCTCATTCGAGCTACATGGCCTGCCGATCTTAGTCGTCGCGATTTCATTATTTTTACATCTGGTGAACCGTACAGTCCGTGGAGTTCTTATGCAGTCTCATCCATTCTTCAGTGATCTCGTCCCGTATTTTTTTCTCAAAACCTTATTTTCAAACACACGTAATTTATGTTCATCTGCTAGGGTCGTACTCAAACTTTCGCAGCGGTAAAGTATTATCCTGGCCTCAGCCTGAGGTACCTAAAGGCCATACATATAGTAAATATTCAATTGTGCATTTGGAAGAAATAAATAAACATAATTGCTGTTTCTGTGGTTTTAAGGATAGGAATGATCTAGATAACGTGTATTAACTCCATGAATTTCAATTACTTTACTTGCTTTACCGTCCTTGCTTTAAGATGAAGCATTCAAACACATTCGATACTTTCGTTTGCAATGCGTTATTGTCTACTGGGTGTCCACGTCGGCAGCTTTTAGAATTTTGTAGAGTAACTTTTACATAAACTATTTTACAAACAAAGTAGCTACTCACAAGACCATTACGATCTTGTGAAGTTGTTTTCTGAAAATGCTTGGTACAATCCCATAGGATATTAAAAGAAACCCACAAAGCAGATATTTTTATCTGCGGAATGTAAATTATGATGAAGAGTTATATAAGTTTTAATTTTAGTACGTTTACTGTTCAATTTCTTTGCAGATTTTAAAACTTGGAAAGATTTTGAGAAGGCTAGATATTCCTATTTTGTCCAAATGACCAACTCAAGGAAGATTGTGGATAATACAGTAAAATATCTATACTGTAACCGTTCGGGGAAGTTGAGAAGCTGTGGGAACAATGTGAGAAAGTTTAAGTCTCAAGGCACATCAAAAGTAGAGAATTTTTGTACAGCACGAATTAAAGTAGTTACATCTGCTGATGGTGTGGTTTGTGCCTACGTTCATGGTACTCACTATGGCCATGAGATGAATCTTGGACACCTACGACTCTCTGATTGTGATAGAAGTAAGATTGCAGGTACGCTCTTTCAAGAGTGGCCTTTACAATAAATACTCCATAATATTTGACAGTGTAGATGGTAAGTTTTTTCGTAAACATCTGGTGGATAGAAAAGATTTACACAACATCAAGAATGCGCTTAAAATCGGTAGTATTCAGCGACACTCAGAAGACAGTGTAAGTGTGGAATGATATGTGCAGGAGTTGCATGAACAAGGCGACTCACCAATAATTCTTTATAAGAGGCAAGGCGAAGAAACTTTAGCGTATCCACCTTCAGAAAACAATTCCGTCAAACCTGACGACTTTCTTCTTGGAATACAAACTAAGTTCCAAAGAAGACTCTTCGAGAAGTTTGGCAGCAACATTATGTGTGTTGATTCAACACACGGAACGAACGAGTATGATTTTAAATTGATTACATATATGATTACTGACGATATAGTGAAGGGATTCCTATCGCATGGCTGATATCAAATAAAGAGGACTTCAACACTTTAGCTACATTTCTCCATCAAATGAAAGCTCGTCTCTCGACATATGTATGTCAAATGTGTTCATGAGCGACAAAGCTCCGCAATTTTATTCATCTTGGGTACATGTTTTCCAGCAGTTAACTAATCCGAAAAAAAAATTCTACGTATGTGGCACGTACTAAAGTGTTGGCAAGAGCAGATTAAACACCTTGTGCTCGATAAAGCAGAAGCTGCTTTCCTATAGAAAATGCTGTTGATTTTAGCTCAAGAGAGTGACGAAATGTTGTTTTTGAAAGGTCTGTCTAAAACAATGGATGAGTTGCAAGAAAATACAAAAACCAAAGATTTTGCAGACTGCTTTGCCAAAGAGTGGTGCGTTAATTTCAAGGAGTGGGCTCTATGAAGAAGACCAGGGCTAGGAATTAACACAAACATGCTCGTCGAAACCTTTCATAAAAACTTTAAATATAATTGCAGGGGAAGGTAAACAAAAGATTAGACAAGTGCCTATATATGCTTCTGGAATATGCTAGAGATCTAACATTGAAACGCCTTCAGAAAATTGAAAAGGGAAAAACTACATGGAAAATTAGTAACAGACATAAGAAACATCGACAGGCTATGCAATTAAAAGACAAGAACCTAACACACAGAATCGAAGATGGTATCTGGCATGTTAAGAGTGAGGAAACACTTCGAGATGACACGGACGCGACGAAAGGCTTGTTATATGAGGTCAGAAGGTTAGATATTTCTTGCTCAATGGGGGCAAAGCGTCATATGAACTGTGATGTTTGTAAAATATGCGTACATTTATTTCAATGCAACTGCCTGGATGCTGTAGTAAGAGCAACAATTTGTAAACATATACATTTAGTTATAACTTCATCAAATGATGATGTAGGAGAGGAAGGTGCAAATGTAATTGAAGACATAAATGCTCAAACACTCGAATCTACAGCAGAAAAATCTTTTCTTTTCGAAGAAGTACGAAAGAAGAATGGAACGGACACACATAAGCGGAAAGAGAAGCTTCTTGAGAAGTTCAAACAGCTCGAAGGTGAAATTGAACAAATTGATGATGACACCATAATTTCCGGAGTTGACAATCATGTTCATTCCTCTCTTCTTTGCAGAACTGTAGCACCTGCTCGATTGCTCGAATTGTAGCACCTCGATTTGTCTATTCAGTAGTCTTTTCCGCATAACAAAAGTATTACAAAACCGACGGTTTTATTCAACCAAGAAAAAGCGCACAGGGTTAAACGTTCCGTACAAAAAACCATCAGCGTTGGGAAAGACTGATATTTCGCAGCATATACTAGGGAATTCCACTGAAACATGTGATCATACTTATAACATATCCTTAGGCAAAATAGTTGCTAATGAACACTGTTACACGCAAATAGAGAAACATAAGCAGTAAATTAAGATGATTATCGTCGGTAATACAAGAGTGCTCTAATGTTTCGTTACACTTTGAATAAGTTTGATAAATCCTCAGAGATTCAGCTGTTATATTTTCATCCTTTATTTTTCTTTATAAATATCTAGTTTCTGACAATGTTTGGGACACTTTTTTTCATTCTTTTAAAAAAAAGAACAGCTACACGTGACCACAGAAAACAAATTAACTTACTATATAATGAATACAAGTTATAAAACTGGTTGAAGTTTTCTTATAAAATGTCCAGATCCATGTATGTTCTTATACTTTTTATTAAATGAATTAAATATCGTAAATAAGATTAATGGTTCTAGTTTTATGCATTCTAACCATATATGCAAAATATTATCAATTTGTACTTATAGGACAAGAGTGTTTAGATGGCATGTTTATTGTTTAGGCCTATAGTTGTATGCATTATAACCATATATGCGAAACATAATTTTGCACTTGTAGGATTTTTAGATGGCATGTTTAGGTTATGGTGGACATTAAGGCAGGAAATTTAGGCTGACTATTGTGCACATAAATATGCGTAGTAAGTTTGTTTCTGATTTAACAATCGGGGTTGCATTTTAACTATACAGGGTGGTAACGTAATGCGCCGACAAACTTCGAAGGATGATAGTACACCAAAAATAAAGAAAAAAGTCCCAGTCGACCGAGTGGAAATTTAGCCGCGTTTCAGAGCTACGGGCAGTCGAAAGCATCGAATAATGAACTTTAGAGTATCACATTTCTAACACCACAAGCATTAGCGCCGATGCGGCATGGTATCGTCAAAGACTAAATATGAACTTTCAAAAAAAGCATATTTCAAAAAATCCAAAATGGGCGCGCAATGGATTCCCCAAAGGAAGAAGGGGATTACAAGTAATTCTCTGAAGTAAAGATGGATCGAAATGAGCATGAAAGGGACGGCTTTCCACAAAGAAACAGTACTTCCTTTGCGCCAAGTCAATTTCTCAAGCAGATTCTATATGTTGAACGATTCTTTAATAAAACGTAGCTGCATAAGAATGCATACTTTCATCAAGGTTCTTTTGTTTTCTTACCAAAGCGATTGAATATCATTGCCCTGTTGGATGCTGGTGGTGACATATGTCATCTTTATTCACACGGAAAGTCCCTTAATTTATTATTATTTCGACCAACTTCTACTTCAGATGTATTCCAGTAACCACCAACTTCCTTCGAGAAATTCCTTGGGCTCCCACCGCACAATTATGGAATATTCATTTTTAAATAGAACAGGTTCAAGGTCTTTAACGGTAGCATGCCGCATGTACTCTGCTGCTCATGATGTTGGAAATTTGAAGCTCTAAAGTTCATTTTCCCACACTTTCGGCAGTCTGTGGCCCAGAAACGCGACTGAATTTCCACCCAGTTGATTTTTTTCTTCGTTAATTGGTGTACTATCATCCCTCGAAGTGTGTCGGTGCATTACGTTATTACTATGTATATCATGATTAAAAATAATAGTGTGCACGAGCTTTTCTACTCTATTGTACTATTATGCTTCTGTTGATTTAATACAATTGTATATTTATATTTTGAAATGCGAACTTATGTGCGCTACAGTGAAGTTATTTGTATTTTAATTGTTGGTGATAACGAAAAGCAGATTAGGAATTTCTATAGTAGCAATCTGAGTTAATTGTATGGGAGTAGTGAAACAGATAATTTACGTACCCGTATATTTGTTGTATATCAATTTAGTTAAATATGATGAAGATGGCCTTTTGTGTTTACACACTGTGTCCTGTCATTGTAGGAACACCTGATAAATCTTCATCCATAACTGCTGTTAGTGTTAAAGTGTAATACATTGCTTCTATGACCATGCAGTTGGCTTTAGAGCCCTGTAACTAAATGTAAAATTCATACATCATGTCTTAAAACAAATAAGAGTCTTAATTACGTCGAAGTACTTGACATATAAGCGCCGATTAGATTTTGAAGAAAAAGTGGCCTTGATCTTAACTACTATTTACATTGTCAAAAGCAAATTTATCAAAGTAAGTTATATTTAGCTACCTAAAACACTATTTACTGTACAAGAAAGTGTGGATTTATGTGTAGGCAATCTCTAGTTGTTTGTTAAAATTTATTCACTCATTTTCCCAGCTGAATATACTACGTTAGAACTTTTTTCCACTGTTCGATGCTTTTCATATAACGCCGATTTCCGGCTTATAACCAAGAACATGTTACAATGTATGTATTTAAGCAACATCTCAAACGGATGTCCGAAGTTAAAAACGTACACACTTGCATTTGAACGAATACCTGATTTTGAATAACAACAAGATTTGTGTAAAAATACGAACATGAATTTGGATTAAGTGACGATACTCGGTTTTGTTAATTAAATTCAGCCCGAGAAACCAGTTTTAACGTCCAACCATAGTGTAAATGTTTATAAGACAAAGGAATTCATGCAGTCTACATTCTGTGAATCTGGAGTTCGAAGACTTGCACAATATGACAACTCCTTACACCATATTTCGGCAAGCGGAATATGTGAATCATTTATTTTAAAAAATCAAAGAATTCTGGTTGTATATAGCGACTGATTTTCAAAAGACCAAAACGGCTGACAATAGTATTACCTGTATTAGAATGTGTAAATACCCCAAACGTATATGTAAGTTTGTAATAAAGTGTCCTTTGTATTGTACTCATGTTATCTAGTACAGATAGTATCACGGTATTTAATCAATTTATATATATTCATTAATAAATATTTTTATTGTTATTCTATGTACTAAACTTTTTGTATCCTAGTATTCTATTCTGTATTTTATGACATTCCTCAATTAAACGCAATAAATCTGAATCTGTTGAATTTATTTATAGCCTTTAAGAATGTTTTCCTCAGCCCGGAATAAATGTAAGGTAGAGGATGGCATGGGGCAGGTATTGACCTAGACCTTACTTAAGGTACCATTTAAGATTTTGCATCATCCGGTTTCTACGATGGCTGATAGTATATTTCTTCTTCCATCTGAATCCACACTTTTGCGCCATTGTACGTCGGATGCACTGTCGCAGTTGTCCATATTTGTGGTGTAGTGTGTAACGACATAAGTCGACGACGCGAGCAGGTATACTCCTGATGTACAGAATCTATTGTTTGTGTGACTGTATGTCATATTTGAAAGAAAGAAAAATGGGAAGTTTTAGTATGGAGAACAAACTAGAGAGAGAGATGTCCGAAGTTCTAATAGGTCATAATGAGGGAAAGCGTTTGAATGTACGTATAATCAATCTTTCATTAAATGTGAAATAAAATTGATGATCCTAAACCTCACGTCAATAATAGCATGTATACATATAAGAAAAAGAGAGTAGGCCCTACGTACTATATTAAAATAATTTTTTGGTAGAAGACAGAATGGGGTTGGGGGTGGAGTTGATGCTGCTCTTACATAACTTCTCCGGATAACATTAAAGGAAATTAGTTTACGTTGGAAAGAGTAAAAACTTACTGTGTACTTCAGGAATGTTATTTATTTCCATTCATGCTTTTGATCTTCCGGTAACAAATATGCAGTAGTGTGAGCACGGTCAAATAAAACCTTTCCTAACCTAATGCATTTTAAATTTACCAAAATTACTTTGAACTAACCGGTTATGCCTTGTTTATATTACTAACATTTTAGCATGCTTAACGTTAACCAAAATTGTTTTAGTAATGTAAACTCAAGCTACCTTTAACGAAGGTTTCAAATTAAACCTGCGTCACCTTACGATGATTATCTTCTTATGTTAGTAAACTAAACGCAAGTTAGGCGTGAAACGCGACTTACTTCGCGGTGCGTATCACTTTTAAAGCATAAAAGAATGATGGGAGAACTAATTACAAAATGTTACGCTACAATCAATTCATTTATGCTCATTATTATATAATTTATACGTTTAACATTTAATCTTAGAGTATGCAAAAAGGAGATTCCTTACTCTAAGCGTGTAACCTTTTCCTTTACTGGCAAGTTAGCCATACAAGCACGATAACAACGTTCCGTAGCCTAGACGTAAGGTACTTTAACTATGATTTTTACCATCGTAACGTTCTTAATAATCTAAACAAAGCATTACCCTAACGTAAGAAATTACAGCCAAAAACTGAAATTGAGTTCAAAAGGTTAATGGATTACGTACGATAACTGGTCCACACTATACACACACGCGCGCACATGTTCCAGACCCAAACATGGAACAGTCGTCTCACGAAATATTGTTCTTAATGCTGTGCATGCGAAGAATCGGTTATTTACGCAACGGTAACAGTGCTCTTTACCTTGTCCAGCTGCTATAGACAAAAGATTTGACGCATGTTTTTAGAGAATACCGGTATTTCTCAAATTTGCAGGTATGTCTCTCCTGTGTCTAACTTCTATGAACGAAAATTAAAATTAGGATTAATGATTTCCAGTAGGTTACAAAAATGTCCCTCTCCGGGATGAAACGAGAGTTAAAAGGTGGTGAGGTATTTGTACTTAGATTTGTTAACAAAAAGTGGATATATTTATATTGAGGCCCTGAATCCATACTTAATTTAATTAAAACAGGCTGATAATGATATTACACTTAACTTTATTTTCAAAATAGACAGCAAGAGTTGCAGTTTCAATGTTCTAACAACATCTTCTTCAGACGACACGTTAATCAACACTAACAGTTCATTAAAAGCACCAGAAGGCCACTAAGTTCAAAAAGTCACAAAACCTTGCAATTCTGAACCGATTAATTCGACCGGCAGAAAATACTTGTTAAATATTTAGATGTTCTTATATAAAGTTTAGAATATCACTTTCTAGCAATTGAGCCTCAGAACAAAATGGTACACCTAGAAATTTTAAGGTTACTGTAGAACCAAGATCTCCAACAAAAGATGGGAGCACTATCTCCGTATATGTGTATTTTTATCGTTGAACGAAATTTCAATGCTGCTCCTACAAATTCAAGCCGAGAGAGTTTAAACGTTCAGGGAAGATCTTATATTTTCTTTCCTATTCGTTGTTGAAATCGCTTCATTGTTCTTTTGGATATCTAAACCTATAACAATGAAACCCTTTCAACAATGAACAAGCAAGAAAATTAAAAATCGGCACGGATAGAACTCTTGAATTTGTCACGAACTTTCTCCCCTTGAACGCTCCCGGCTTGAATTTGTAGGAACAGCATTGAATTTCGTGCAACGATAAAAATACATTAGATATATACGGAGATAGTGCTGCCATCTTTTGTTGGAGATCTTATCTTTACATTAATCTTTAAAAAAATAATTATTATACTTCACCCGGAGTTGGGACAGATTTCATGTAGGCAAGGCAAGTTTGACTCAGGCCGGATGGATCATGGGATAACTTAGTGGTTTTCAATTTGTAGCGGGGGATGGTTGGGATTATCTCCCTCTCTGCAAAAATCTGTTCCAGTACTGTTTACAGATATATACCTCTAACATGGCAAATGAACTATTCCAAAATACCGTACAATACACACTTCACTAATTCTTCCCCCTCTCTGGAAATTGCAGGAAAGTGGGAGGAAACGGAAGAATCCAGAGAAAACACACGCAGACCGTGTTTGATCACCACAAAACCCACTTGGAATGAGCGGGGATCGAACCGACGACCCCTAGCACTAGAGGTTAGCCCTCTATCAATCGAGCCACCGCTACCCCTAATAGCTGTCAGCGTCACGCACATATTAAGCAGATAATATTGGGTAATATTATCTGCGTAGTGTGAAAATGAATGTATTATTTCATTCATTCACATACTGAATAAATTCATTCGGAATCTGAATGAATTCTTTGGAATTTTTCTACGTTCTATCTTTTTTTCGGCTGAGCTTGGTGCAAAAACAGTTCGACCACCCGAAATAAGGTAATATTAAAATATATTCTAGAAATATACATTCACAACACAAAATAATCAAAGTTTGTCTTCCCAGCGTTCTAGTGGTTACACCTGGTCTCGGATTGGCACTGGAAGACACGCAAATGATATTTTTTTCCTTAGTCGCAACAACCAAATGAGTGATCTGCTGAATGACTATGTGTGTTCTGCCAGGAAGTAGGTCTTTGCCTGGAAGGTATCTGGGAGAGGTGAACCGATAGTGGTTTGATATTTTTCACCATCGAAAGATGGCTATCTAAGTATGGGACCTATAGTTTAAAGTAAACTCTGAATCACTTTTGTACCAACCGGCTATCAGAAACGGGAGTAGTTGATTACAAAGAATCAAGCGTTATCACTCATCACCACGGTCGCAGCCTTGCGAACAGTACAGGGAACAGAGCTGGAACGTTTGAAGTTTTGGACAGGGTTGCCGGGTATATGCTTGGGACCTGGTCTGACACGGAGGACAAACCAGAGTTTTTAATTCATTCCTGAAAATAAATTATTGTGTTTCTTTTAGGAATGTTACCCGCAGAGCACGAAATTCAATCAGATCAAGCTTTTGGATGGCTCCGGCCAAGTGACCAAAAGTTTCTGATCTTAGCTCTGACAGGGAGGCACGATGTCATGAATTGTGCTACCCGTAACCTGACAAAAGTTTCCTAAGGTTTTCCTCCGTTTCAGCAAATAAATGTCATTTTCTAAGACATATGAGTTTAGAGGGCAGCGGCCTGTAGAGCGCAGACACAACATGGAGACATCATATAAAACAATGAAAGAAACGTCAAATATGGCCACTACATACGTAAGAAATTTAAATCAATTACTTGACGGTAAAACAAAGAAAATGAAATCAGACGAGCAGAAAACAAGGTCGAGAATACCACGTGCTATTGTTTTTTTTAGCGACAATATATGAACTACCCGTTCATAATTTGATGAAAATTAAACAAAGGAGTTTTGAGGCGAGGAGAAACTTGCTTTCGTGGTATCCTTGCTTCCACTTACACAGTATTGCTAACCACTGCATAAGGATCTGCTATGTTTTTACGTTTTACACGATAATAGTAGGCCATGGTGGCTCAGTTTTTAGAGTGTTCACGTCTGGTGCTAGTGGTCGTCGGATCGATCCCTGCTCGTGCCACGTAGGCTTCGTGGTTTGCTCCCACTTTCTTCATTCCACCAATCATCCATACGACATGAACCATAGTTGCCTAAAGGAATTAAATTCAAACACGAAAATAAGACTTATTCATTTACTTGAACTGGATTATAGTCACAGCCTTTAGGCATCTTTAGCTCAAGCCAGTAGCGGCCAGGCCTTAAGTAAAGAAGTATCTAGGAACTCTCCTATTTAAACTGAGGGAAACCCTGGAAAATTTGTGAGGATGGTCGGTCTTGAGATTCGAACGAACTTGTTTATCTACCCATTGGTGACCTGAACTACGCAACGTTACCGCCTGGACCACAGGGGCTCGGCGCTTGCTCCCTTTGGAAGTAACAATGTAAACATCAACACAGAGCTTGGTTTGCCTAGTCACAGACACCAATACTATTCAGTAAGGCCATGAACCAGAAACTAAAATAAGAAGATATCATACCTTACAGGAATGTGTATATTTACACAATTTTCTACAAAGTATGTTCTATTTCGTACAAACAACGCTTCGAAAGGAGAACAAAAAAAGAAATGTTATCAGCCTTATGGGTTATCAAAAACAACTTCTTGCTTATAGGAGCTATTCTTAAGTCATTTTTTTTTTGTCAATATGCAGTATTAATACAAAATTGTGATATTAGTAGCATCAATTTGAATTGCGAAGATCTGCAGCAACAAATCAAATGGTTTAAACTTCAAAATACGTGCTTGTACTTACATAGATTTCCGTAGTTTTGAAAAGAGTGAAATCACAAAAGATATATGTTTCACATGCACCTGAAATCTACCTCAGGCTCACACATAGAAAAAAAAGGAAGAATACAATTCTTCCTTCTTATTTCCTCTTCTGTATCTTTTATTACCTGTGTTTCCCGAAGAAACCAAGTTAGATTTGAAATCGAACCTGTTTTTATTTCTCTCTCTCTCTCTCTCTTTTCTCAAACACTACGGCGGCTATTTACCCGCATAAGTACGAGTACACTTTTTTGAATTGTACAATCTTACGCATCATGATCATACATTAATTCAAACTTAGTTCATGAAGCTGCAACATGATTTAACACCCTACCGCCAGGGGCCTGGATGTAAATCACGGGGGTTCGGAATTCTAATGTTAGCTATTAATATACTCTAAATATTATTATTTACTCAGTGTTATTAAGCGGGATGTGTCGGTGTTCTTCCATCAACACACATTATATTTTTAATCAGTACTCTGTGGAACTATCTCAAACGTTTCTGTATTCTTTAGTTTGTTCACCACTAAGCGAACAAGTATTTAAAATCGCTCTTTAACAATTGCATATACTCAGAGGCGGCACTTTCGAACTCTCTCACGGCATCCACCTGATTGAATTTCCTCAATCTCACTAGGAGAATGCCCAGAATATAATAAATATTTGTTTGTAATTCTCCACATGCTTCTACTGCTTTCAAATGTTTTCACTGATTTGAAAAGAAATCTTGCATTTTCTTAAAGAAAAAAAAAAACTTAAAAATTAATTACATATTTCATCATGATGTTTCTATAAACATTATTTTAAAAGTCAGAAATAATCAGACACAGCACTTGCAACCTTAATACGACACTGATATCGCCTTATGTTAAAGTGCTGAACTTCCTTACAACACAGCAAAAAATACAAAAATTCAAGTTGCGACCGTTTTCAGAATATTGAAATCATTGGATACATAGCAGGTACTTCAAAATGCGCATTACAAAAAAATCGCATTTCCGCACATCCCCCTTTTTAATTTAAATTTATTTGAGCTTGTAGATTAGCTTACATTAAAAAGCACTAAATTTGTCTCCATTTGTATTATCATGGAAGCGTATAATGCAGAATGTGATGAAAATTCAAGGGGGAGATTTAGATGCAAGTACACAAGTCCTTGATCAAATTGTCTTTCCATTTATGCCTATCGTTTATTCTGAATCACATTCTACTTGGTACGCACCCGAAATACTGGAAACAGCAACATTTGAAGTACATTTGACGCCTTGTAAAACCTCGGGATAAATTTTACTTTAGGTCCGCGGCTTACGCCAGCTATTGTGCGCTCTATACCAATTATTCCCTTCTAAAAAGTTCACAGAGACACTTCTATAAACTCCCAGTGACAGCCATTAATCCACCAAGTATTGCAAAAGTCTAGGTTTCTTCATTTCCTTAAATAGACCTATGTGCTCGAGTTGCAACACTTTAAAGCATGGCGGCATGCGGATGAATACTAATGGTTCGTGTTTTGACACTATTTTGCTACGAAAATCACGGACATATTGCCGAGGGAGCAATAACAGCAATAACATATATGCAATGCACATGACGTTTCACTCCCACGCCATATGCTCGTCCCAAATTAACAAGGAGCTAAATAATCCCACCCATCTTTCGTCCTTCGAATTTAATTTCAAATTTCCATCACTCGAAACATTGTTATTTTGTACGTTTTAACATTTTTACATAAGTTGGAAATACCACATTTTTCATGTAAGTTTTACATTTCTGGGGACGTAAAGCAACATTAACCCGTAGCTCGTATCAATAGTTATTAGGAAAAGTAATTTCAATAAACTCCGGACGTGAAGGGGAGTGCAAAACGAGTCCATTCAATGCATTAGGTTTCCTAACTTAAGGTTCGGTTCCTAGCTTAACAGGTGTTATAAATAGTAAAACAAGCTAATTGTTAATTTGATTTGAATTTTATTTATGGTCTTTAGGCATCTAAGCCTAGGGTCGGGATAAGGAAGCGGAAAGGATTCGGAAGTGTGTCGGCCAGGGCCTATATTGAAGGTGCCATCCCAGCATTTACCTGGCGTGACTAGGGAGAACCCTGGAAAAATCTGTCAGTAAGAATGGTCAGCCGCTGAGATCGGACCCACGACCTCCCGAATGCAACGGCAATACTCTACCACTGAGCTACGTCGAGTCTGTGCTAACTTCACGTTAGAAATACAAATTATACCAATCTGCGCCCTTACACACAACAGAAAATCTATTTATTTAACGATCTTCAGATACAGCCCAATTTTGGTCAGTTTACAAAAAATACATTTAACAACAATAACATGGGAAAATATTTTAGACGGGATCGGCTCTGACCTTATCGAAGGAACCATCACAATATTAAGTCCAGGTGTGAACAATGAAAACCTTGTCATGATAACATGCACTGTAAATCGAACGTGCCCCCTACCCACTCTACCGACTGCTATCATTCAATTCCGTACACCCTTGTTCTTGTTTGTAGGAAAACAAAAACTATCATAACTTCATAAGAAATACTTAGCAACTTTTCATGTTTTAAAACAACTTAACGATTTTGCAGAAATACGAATTCTTACTTTCTGCAAGCGATTTGAGGGATAGCACACTTCCTTGTATTGTACAGGCTTACTCTCATAGCCCTGATTAAGTTTCGACATTATCTTGGTGAGGTTTTGATATACGTTCAACATCTTTCGCATTACTGCCTCGTCACAAATTAATACATCATCCGTTTATCATTCAAACATCAGCGGACAAGCATTGTTTGTACTGCAGACGACACGAGAAAAATAGACGTCACATTCAGCCGCCATTTTAATTCCAGTGACCCGCGGTTAGTCGTTTCAGCGCCTCCGTTTCGACGTCACCACTTCGGCACAGGATACGTTCGGCGCCAAAGTGAGGAAAATGGAAATTATTAACGTACCTTATGATATAGTGATGTACTTTTTACTTCTACTGTCCCCTGACGATAATTGATGATCAATGAAGTACTTAAAACATTATTTCTTGTACTCTGCTTCTAACTGTTTCTGAGAAAGTTTTGAAGCATTATTTAAGTTTGCACGGTCTGAGCCAAAGATGCCTAAAGGACTTAAGTGGATGGATCTTGTCTGCCATGTACAAGGGCGTTAGTAAGATATGCTTTACTAATGTTAATAGAAAGTTATGCTACATTTTTAACGTAAGAACCTTTACTTTTGCTAAACCTAAACAAGAAATGCATACGATGTGCAAAGTAGTGACTATACGAGATGAAAAAAAATCGTCAATAAAGTCATTTTTTGGGACTGCTTCTGGCAAAGTTTTGAAGCATTATTTAAGTTTTCACGGTTTCAGCTAAAGATCCCTAAAGGCCACAAGAGGACAGGATGTTTCTCTCTTGTACAAGGGTGCTAATGAGATGGAGGTTCCATTCGTAATATAAATAGAGTAATTCGACGTCGGACTTGAACCTCGAACCTAGCAGTTTAACATAACGTTCTTGTCTGTTATATATATATATATATATATATATATTATTCCAAAAGTATGCAGAATGCATTGTAATTAATTATGAAATTTATTTTCTTTGAATATAAAATAATAAATTGCGAAATTGCACAATTACGAGTAGCGCCCCTGAATCCTGTTTCTCTGCTCCTCACTAATACGTCCCTGCTATAGCTCAGCCTGTTTATGTTGTAAACAAATAAATAAATTCATTTTCCGCCGAAAAAAAAAACATTATTAAAATCATTGAAAAATATATATATATATTTTTCCGGTGCTTACTAAAATATAAACGTCTCATTGCAGCTCTTCCATGAAAACAGTCCCTGGAGCTGTTCTTCTGTCTTATGGACCAAGTTTTTAATACCTCTTTAATGCAATAGTTTTATTGGTGTGATTTTGGTAAAGCTCTGGCGCCGAAACGATCGTGATCGGGTCCCAATCAAAAGGTCATTTCTAGTTCGTTTTAAGTTTGATAGAGCCTACTTACTCTTTTGCATAGATTCAAGGAGGGAAGCAAAAACTGATTATTTGGATCTTTTAACATTAGCGGACATAATTTTTCTCTTTCATCTTCATTAAAAACATAAATTTTTAGATGGTAGCACTAAATAGGCCTATTTCGATCTGCGCCTGCCTATAACCCTTGCACAAATTATAATGAAGATTGATGATACAAAGCGGGCTAGTGATTTAGAATCTATTACTGTTTGAACTATACCCCACCCCCACCCCTACACACACACAAAAAGAAAAACTCGCAATAGGATGAACATATATACCAGTATCTACCACAGTGTTTTAAAGGCATGGGGAAAAACGGAAATTAAAAAAAAGAGAACAAATGTTTTTTTTTTCCGCGAGGCAAAAAAACTGGTTTTGACGAAATTTTTTTTTTTTTTTTTTTTTGCTTTTTCATTACAAATATTAATTACTTGTTACAACAAATGCACATCAAATGCATTTGTTGTTTAGGTTTAGTACAGTTAAATGTTCTTAGGTTAGAAACATGTACAAAAAACAATGAATTTACATTAGGAATGCAATATATCTCATTACAACCCTTGTACATGAGAGAAACGTTCTGGTCGTTTGTCCCTCAGGCATCTTAAGCTGACCGAGAAAATTTGCATAATGTTTCAAAACTTTGTCAGAGGAAGTCCCATTGCGGATTTTTTCACCCTAAATATATGTATTGAACATGAACTAACATTTTAACTGATAGATCGATGATAAAATGTCAGGTACCCCGTAGTAATAAAAAAATATTTTTTTTTCCGGCGTTCAATTTTTCCGTTTTTCTTTTTTTTTAAATATTAATATACCATCAGTTTAAATATACAAAATCACCTTGCTTGAAGTTTGCCCAATTATATGAATCTTCCTATACTATGTAAAGACCGGCACGTAATATCCAACAGATAAATTCAAATAAGATACAACAAAAAACGTGATCACCTGTACAACGCTGGAGAAAAAAATATACCTGAAACTGTACTGAACACTTTCTTCTTGAGATTGGTTAAAAAATTAAATTTTATTAACAGTTACTCTAAATTGCTATATTTGTTAAAGGTTTTGAAATAAAACAGTTATTTATAACAGTTTACATATGACAGCCAAATATGTTACTAGACTAGAATCTGTGGGACATACATGACGTGCGTTTACCCGGAGGTCACTGGAATTAAGATGGCGGCTTACTATTTTACTAAAGCAGGAGTGACGTCTTTTGTTCCTTCGGCTTATCTGACGTAGGAAAGCTGCTTGTCCGCTGATGTTAGGATGGTAGACGAATGAAGTTTTGTTCTGTGGCAAGGCTGTAATGAAAAGATGCCGTACTTATATCAAAACACGAACACATAAATGTACTAAATGTAATACCGTACACGGAACTGAATAGGGACTAAAGACGCACGAAGCGAGCATGGAATCGTGCAAATCGGTAATAAATTTTGCAAACAAGGTATTTCGTATCTATGCAAAATTGCAAAGGAGTTACATGCGCACCCTGTCTCTAAAGTCAACTTTAGACGATACAATTTTTCATACGATCTCTCATGTAATAGAAAGTACAAGATTTTTCCCGCGATAAATCATACACTATTTGAAAGTGTTTCACACGGTACAATTTTCAATACGAGGGAGTAATGATGAAACTTCTATATCTTATAGTTCTGACATCTCAAGCTCTTAAGGTAATTATGCCACAGACATTTGTGAAGGTAGCTCATTTTAATCAATAAAGAAGAATTGAAATAATAATGAACCTTGAGTTAGCAGTTATTTCGTTTGTCCTAATACCACATTCAATCAAGAGAATCAAATTTCTACTAGGTTTCAGTGGATACAAAAATGACGAAACTTCTGTACTTTCCCACGACGCTGGTTTTATTTGCATTTTTTTTTTCATCACGAATATTCACTACCTAGTACACCTTATGCATTTCTTGTTTAGACTTAGTAAAATTAAATGATCTTAAATAAAAAAAAATGCAATAACAAACTTTCTACTTACATTACGAATGCAATATATCTCGCGCTCTTGTACACGAGCGAAAATTTCCGTCTACTTATGGCCTTAAGCATGCTTTGCTCAGACTGAGGAAACAAATAAACGATTCCTACAAAACTTTGTTAGAGGCAGTCCCAATAAAGATGTTTTTTAATGTATATTTTTAACAACAGTTCCCATTGTAACTATTTCACTGATTATCAAATAATACCAGAGAATAGTGAAAAAAAGCATAAAATAGCATAAAAAATTTAGAAAAGTTTTCCCCTTGTTTTCTCTGCGTTCATTTTTTACGTTGTTTCTTTTTACATCACTAGTTTAAGACAACTCATAACATATTCAACGCGGACATACAAAACATTGTAGAATTTGTCCAGGCTTCCCTGACAAGTTCATCGTCATGTATGTTGTTTCTGCACTTGTTTCTATATTCATGAGTTAATAAGGTAAGTGCCATAACACAGCACGTCAAAAGTATACAAATCGCGATATATTAACTACTACTTATACCAGGACATAAAATTGAGTGGAGTACTCCACACTTTATGGAACCGTAGGAAAGGAGTGTGGAACTATAATTCTTAAAGTGTGGAGTGGTATTAATGTGAGTACCTTACTTTTCTCGGATTATGCATTTAAACGCGTTTAGTGTGTCAAATTAAGTCTTACTGATTCAATACATTCATTATGCAATGGGTTACTCAATTCCATATAACTGCCAGTACATGATATTAAGCCAGAGTTAATACGTATATGTGTCTCCTAGATGGCAGGGAAAACCATTGCCAATTTTGAGGGGGACCCGATCAGTTCGGCGCCTCCGTTTCGGCGCTACCGGTTCGGCGCCGCCGTTTTGGCGCAGCCGGTTCGGCGCAGTAACGTTTCGGCGCCGTACGTTTCGGCGCCAGAGCTTTACCTAAGAATCACACCAGGGAAACTATTGTATTAAAGAGGTATTAAAAACTTGGTCCATAAGATGCGACAGACGTAGTGTTTTTAAAAAAACGGGAAAAATTGGTAGCCGGGAAAAAAACGTTTGTTTTTATTCAATTTTTCGTGCTACTTAGGAAAAGAACGTTTTTTTTTTACTTTTACGGGGTCACTGACAACATTTTTTGATCAATGAAATAGTTAAAAGGTTAGTTGATGTTCAAAACATCCATATAGAAAAAAAATACACAATGGGACCGCGTCTGACAAAGTTTTGAAGCAAAATGTGTTTTCTGGGTCTGAGACAAAGATGCCTAAGGGCCAGAAGGGAACAGAACGTTTCTCTCATGTACAAGGGTGCTAATTACATATATTGCATTCCTAATGTAAATTGCAAGTGTTTTGTACATTTTTTAACATAAGATCATCCGATTGAATGCATTAGGTGTGTTAAGTAGTGGATATTGGAGATGAAAAGGAAAAAAAAAAACAATTTCGTCAATAAAACCAGTTTTTTTTACTTCGTGGAAAAAAAAACAATTTTTCCTAGTTTTTTTTTCAAAACTTCCGGTTTTTTCCCAACCTTTAAAACACTATACAGAACAGATCCAGGGGCTGCTTTCATGGAAGAGATGCAATGAGACGTTTATACTTCAGTAAGTAATTGAAAAAAATAATATTTTTATTTAAATGATTTTAATTATGAAGTGTTTTTTTCGGCGGAAAATGAATTTATTTATTTATTTCCAACATAAACAGGCTGAGCTACAGCAGGGACGTAACTAGTGAGGAGCAGAGAAACAGGATTCAGGAGAGCTACTCGTAATTTCGTAATGGCGCAATTTCGCAATTTATTATTTTATATTCAAAGAAAATAAGTTTCATATTTAATTACAATGCATTCTGCATACCTTTGGAATAATTTATATATACATATAAAACAGATAGGAACGTCATGTTAAACTGCAAGGTTTGAGGTCGAGGTTCAAGTCCGACGGCGAAGTCGAGGTTGAAGTTTAATCTCAGGTCGAGCTTAAACTACCATTTTAACTAATTTCTCTTTTTATATTACGAATGGAACCTCCAAATCTTTAGCACCCTTGTACACGAGAGAAACATCCTGTCCTCTTGTGGCCCTTAGGCATATTTGGCTCAGACAGGATACTTTAATAATGCTCCAAAACTTTGTCAAATTCAGTCCCAATACTCTTTTATCTAAATTTATATTCTGAACATGAACGAACTATCATTGTAACTAATTTGTCTATTTATATTTCGAATGCAACCTCCATCTCATTAGCACCCTTGTACACGAGAGAAACTTCTTGTCCTCTTGTGGCCCTTAGGCATCTGTAGCTCAAACCGTGAAAACAAATAATGCTTCATAGCTTTGTCAGAAGCAGTCCCAAAAAGTGACGTTATTGACGATTTTCTATTCATCTCGAATATTCACTACTTAACACACCTTATGTATTTCTTATTTAGGTTTAGCAAAAGTAGAGATTCTTACGGTAAAAATATACACGAGAGAAACATCCTGTCCTCTTATGGCCCTTAGGCATCTTTAGCTCAAAGCATGAAAACTTAAATAATGCTTCATAACTGTCAAGAGCAGTCCCAAAAA
>JAGDQP010007923.1:0-10515 GCA_022664845.1 Lepisma saccharinum | reverse complement strand
TATATATATATATATATATATATATGAACATGCCGCCGAAATTGAGTATTACGGTTAGTTAGGAACAGATACATCTAAACCGGTTCCCGGAACAGTTGAGAAAGCAGTCCCCAAGAAAGTTCGTTTCTTCGGAGTAGTCATGGAGTGAATTCCTTGTAACGAGTTATCAGAAAATAAAATAAAAGAAGAGAATGAAAAGGTAATGGTTTCGAGGAACTTATTTTTAGACTGCTCCGATGAATCAAATCAGCTTGGGAACTGCTCCGGGAATCGGGTCAGATGAATCCGTTCGTCACTTGCCTTTTGGCTGGGAAGCCAGTCATCTACACCGCTGCCCACAGTTGTTTTCAACGTCGTCGTTAATGGCTCCTGAGGGCATTCTCGTGTCCCCCGCCAAGACAGACTGTAATAGGAATCGTTTGAGATTTCACGATGTTTTACATATTTTTTGTATTATTCAGCGAAAGCTATATGCATTGGCCAAAGGGTCGCAGCCATGTTCAAGAAGGCTGTCGCTAACTAAATTGCTGGGAATTTGCTTGCTTCAAGGGAGGTTTGCCCAAACTTATGTCCTTTGTTTGATCCTCCTCCTTATAAAAGTTGGCTGCCACAGTTTAGTTCTTGAAGGGAAAAAGCTGAACTGAAGTTTCTACAATTCATGATTTTCTCCGTATACGCGGTACTTTTCAAGAAACCCAAACAAATTTTAAGATGACTCAAAGATAAGCAGTGTTCAGCTTTCAGTCTTGTTTCAGACTCTGGTGGGATTTAGAGGAAAGCCAGTTTTGCTTCTTCTATAACGACTTAATCTTTGAATGAGGAAGGGTAAAACAAAAGTCACAAGTTCGGGCAAACCTTCTGCGACCATGCTTCTAATAGAGTGCTGAATGAAGCTTGAGGATCTTGAACGTGTCAACGACGCTAAAGATTCAGTCGTTTTGCAAGCGACTAAACTGGTTTTACTTTTAGCTCACCAGGAAGTTGGAAGCAGGACGGTTTTCCTTAAAACTTTTGCTTAACTTTCGGGTCAACTTGAAATTTGTGTGTGTGTTGTGAGCCTGTGCCCCTTTTCTAACACATCCATTGTAGGCTGTTTAAAAGGGGTCATTTCCAGTTTTTTATTATTATTTTTCGAAACCATTTGTTCTACGCTGTTTGAGATCTCATCCCGGGAATACAGATGAACCGTTTCGTTTGATTTTTGTATTATAGTTAGTGCCTGCATGGGACTGGTATTATTATGTCAGTTTCATCAAAATGCGTTTCCTGAGAGGGTATGGGGAAGGGGGAGGTCGAAACTTATGTGAAAAATAGAGTATCTCACGAACCCCCTCTATTTTATTGCTAGACAGGAAATAAAACTTGGTATATAAAATCCCCATCGAAAGTAAGCAGATACCTGCCCTAGGACTATTCAAAATTTCTGTTACAAAGGAAGACAGGCATTTTCGATTTTTTTTTTATTTACGAGAAAACGTTTCTTGTCCTACGTTGGCTGAGGTCCGGGAATTCAGCTGAACTGTTTCGCATGATTTTTGTATTGTACTTAGCGCCTGGGTTTATGATGTCAGTTTCATCAAAATGCGTTTCCTGAGGGGGACGGGGGGCGGGGCTAATTCGAAATTTGTGAAAAATAGAATATTCCACAAACCGTTATGGATAGGGAGAGACTCGGTGCATCGAAACTTGGATAAAAGTAAGCAGACACGTGTCGTAACTGCTGTTCAGATTTTTTTAGGGAACTGGGTGAGAGTGGGATTTTTAATTGGTTAAAATTTTTAATTAATGACAATGTTTTTACTGCAAGATAAGTAATGAATGTATCAGTTCCTATTTGCTTTTAACCTAACCTAACATGAGTTTTCCTGTCTCACGGCCAGATGAAGGCCATGATAAGTGACTGAAATATTGCCATTATAAAAATCATAACGTGGTCTTGGTACTTACACTTTTCAAGGTAAGCCTAAAGATTGTGCAATTTAGTTAACTTTATAAATAAATTGGATTATTTTGGTAATAATACACATGTGTTACTCGTTTCATATTTGGGGGCAAGACAAATCATATGATTCTTAACACTTATTAATGTGTTTATAAGCTGTTGGAGTTCTTATTGCCGAACGTTAGTTCGGCTCCTGGGACGAATCGATCTACATCTGTTCGTTTCTCTGTTTGTTTACCTGTACCACGCTACGGGGTGCATATTTCGTTCTTTTAACTTGAAATTTTGATAGTAAAAACAAGAGACACTGAATATGGTGTATTCTGGCAGCTATCCGACAGAAAATATCAAGCGAACTTCTACAGGTCGAAGTTTTGCCCTATAATTTCTCTTGATGGGACCTCAACAACTTGAAGCTATAGCTCTATTCTTCTACATAATTTTCATGTTGCTGTGTACTGTAATTTTGTTTTATTGAAGTCGAGACATGAGATCTCCCACCCCACCTGTTTCTACGTATATAACTCTTCTTCCTTCAAAAATCAGTCTAACCCTGTGTATTGTGCGCGGAACCTCGGTATCTCTTTTTTATTGTGGCCACCTTAATAACTCAATACTTGATTACTCGAAAAACTCCATAACTAGAATTTTTATCTATTCTCTTCAGCTTCGAGTTATCGAGGTCCAGCTGCAAATTTATAAAAGTACAGAAGGCTAAACTTTGCCACTGGCTAGGTTAAGCTGAAGTGTAAACTTGTGATTCACGTAAATTTGAAAATTCGTTAACTGAGACGTATTAGAGTATTAGATATTTACTATTTTTAGTTACTGTTAACCCTCCTTACTGTACTGGTTATTATCACTTACGTGGCAAAAAAGGACTTTTTAACAAATATTTCCTAAATGTTATATTACCTATTTTTTCTTGTACGCTTGTATTATCTATTTTCTCTTGTGTCAGAAGTACTTTCCAAAGTGCATATTTCTAGCAAATATTTTTAATAATCATCTATTATCCGTTTCCCCTTTAGGAGAGATATCTCAAAACCACGGCTGCGGTCCAAATTTCAAACCACAAGCAGCGAGCAGCACCCGTGATGTATCAGAAAACTAATCATATAACACCAGTGATGAATTGTCAACAACACCGACCCATCCCCTGACAAGCAGTGCATGTTCCTGCAGTAAGTTATGAAACCTTAATAATAATTACCTATAATAAATTATGTTCTTTAAGGTTTATCAGTTAAAACAATGCTTAATAATGTAGGAATTTCAACTATTAGAGCTCGACCAATTTTTTGCGACCGTTTTCTTGTTCGGAACGTTAGTGGGGCACCTGCGACGACTCGATCATCATTAGTTCGTTTGTCTGTCTATCTGTACCACGCTACAGGGCGCAATTTTCGGTCATTCAACTTGAAATTTTGAGGGTAGAACCATTAGACACCCGAAATTCGCTGCATAGGTTTTGGTGGCGATATGACGTAAAATTTCAAAATGGCGGCCAGGTTTCCAAATTGGCTGGCATCCACGCTAGTGGAGTTTTGAGCCTTTCAACTTGAAATGTTGATAGTAGAAGAACGAGACAAATTAAATTTACTATATAGATTTTGACCGCAATCCTACAGAAAATTTCGAAATGGCGGGCATTCATGCTACACAGCGAGGTTTTCGTTCTTTTGACTTGAATTATTGAGGATACAAGCACTAGCTACTTTAAATTTAGTATATATATTTTGCTTCCGATCCGACAAAAATTTTCAGAATAGCGGGCATCCACGCTAGAGGGCACAAATTTTGATCTTTTAACATGAGGCACCTGATCTGTAGGCCCACTAGTTTTATGTGATTTTCGATATATCAAGCAAAAAAACTTGAAATATATCAAGGAGGGATACGATTTGGTCGTAAGTGAGCCAGGACCATTATTATCACCGGGTACAATCTCTGTATTCACAAGGTGCAACTCAAGATTATTTTTTTTTAAATATAGCTCAATCTAGGAATTCAAAGGCTTTACGTCGTAAAAACGACGTCGGCCTGCGAATAACTCAGATACTTCAGCTTCGTACCAGCGATTGCTTCTCAAACTAATGGTTTGCTTACAGGATAAAATTTTTCGAACGATCCAATCGGTGGTGCAATATAAACGGAAAGCATAAAGTGTTCCTTTTCTTTCTTGTACTGACAGTGATTTGTCCCTAATCTATGTTACCTAATCTTTCATTTGATGGCATTATTCTTGTTTTGTGGCCGAAAGCCTTTTCGGTATTATGTTGTTCAGACATCTTTTTTAAATTAGCATCAGTTGTTAAGATACACCAAAACTTTCTTGGAGACCTACGTAATGTAGGAAATTAGTCTGGAGAAATGAACTCCTATTTCAATATTACATGTTTTTCTTGTATAACTTTAATTTCTTCTCAGACAGTTGAATCGTTTATTTGTGAAACAACTGGAATCCAATAAATTATAATCTGAGGACTCACTGAATAAAAGATACAGAAATGGGGTACTTACCCGAAATGACCTCTCTGATAAAACACACAATACCATAGGTTTCGAAACCACCCGGTTTCTTTGTAAGTGGGAGGTGAGTAGAATTTAAAAGGGTGAAGAGTAAAATGCTTAGAACAAAGCAAGCCCACATTTGACTACGTAGTCGAGAATCACGTGACAAATTTAGGAAGAAAAAAAACTAGAAGGCACAACCGAACTGCAATGATACACAAATGAGAATGAAACATGGCTGCCCTACCGCAAAGGAATGACCTCCTCCTTTCCATTGGAACGGCCATTTTCAATTATCATTTATATATAATATCTGTTGTGCCTTCTAGTTCGGTTTTTTATTTCTTCTCGACTGTGTTGTCAAATGTGGGCTTCCTTAGTTCTAAGCATTTTACTCCTCATCCTTTTAAATCCTACTCACCTCCCACTTAGGAAGAAACCAGGTGGTTTCAAAACCTATGGCATTCTGTTTTAACAGAAAAGCCCTTTCGGGTAAGTACCCTATTTCTATAACTTGAATCCAAATTTTGACAGAAACTGAGTTACGACTTCCAGATTATTTTCCTCTACAAGGTGAAATTCCTGAAGTGCAGACTCTATTTAAAATTATTGGCATAACAAAACTCTTAAAATATTAATAAACAAAGCATTTGATCCTACAAAACATTCCATTCAGTAGATTTCTGCTTCTACTTACAAATGTTACCCCAGAATTTACTTTTTTCATTAAACGATTTAATTATACAGTAATAGAATAACTTTATTTCAGTAACACAAACTACTGAATACTGCGATATCTAAAATGTTTTTCTTTTTTATAGGTATTGGTGTAGTAGTAAGACATCTTGCAGAATTGAAAGAGACACTTAAAGAAGTCTGCAACGATGTAAAGATCCTGAAGACAAGCGTTTTGTCACAAGGTGAATTTTCAAGTGTCATCACGTTCCCTGAGGATATTACTCTGCCTTGCACCACAGTAGAAGATGTACGAAGATTAGAAGACTGGCTACACGTACCAGAAAATGAGACTTCCCTGGTAGGTATTATTTAGTAGGATATGCTACAATAATAAATTCTGCATGCATTTTTCATAGTAGCTTCGATGCGGATCGGGGATTGAAACTTGGCTTTCTCAAAATGTTATTTACGTTCGTGTTGCGAAGTTGTTCAGGTAAATTTAACTTAAATAATTTAATTTTTTTCAGGAATTATTTTCTGCTTTATGAATAATTTATAGTTCTTTTGCCTGCGTTTTTAAAAATATCTTTTAAGAACATTTGCACCCTAGGTGTAGACAAAATATTTTTAAATATCTATTGTGTTTATAATTTGTATCATCTTGCGTTCTTTTGTGCAATGTTTTTATCATCATATCTCTAACATTGTAATTGAAATTGGAATCTGTCATACGAAACCCAGAATCGGCATGGTTATAAAAATACAGTGGAAAAATATGTAGTTTTGGAATTGTAGTACTGTGAAGTGATATAACGTGATTTATCGGTTTGTTTTGTAAAGAATAGATTTGTATTCGCTCTTTAAAGTAATTCAGAATGATGGATCATCTTAGCTTGTGAGGTATCTATACTTTTGACATTGACTAAAACAATAGGATGTATTGAAAATCCATAGAAAATTCTCATAACTCACTAAACTCACTTGAAACATTGTTATTGTGTTACATGATCGTCTTATACGTTTGGCTGGATTGAAAAGAGACGTGTGGTAAAATAAGAACATGGTGGTTGTGCAGAAAAGGGGACCTCTGAGTTTCGAAGAGGTCAAATTGTATAGGTGTTGCGACCAGCATTCCTCTCAAAGCCATTTGCACGATGAAGTAATGCCCAGGGTGGAGGTGATACCTCGCAGTGTGCAGGAGATGCGTTGCATTTTCTGCAGGATTTTCCAATATTTTTATAACCATGTGTGTATCTATTTTAAACAGGAACGTGTAATCCATTAACTTTAGTACATGGTGCACCAAGCTTCATTTCAGATGTGTGAAATCATTTTTTCCCTGACTTTTTGTAAAATGAAAATTGTGTGACAAGACCTTGGATAGAACTCCGAACCTTGGGCCTAAGGTTCTAATGCACTACAACGTCCAAACGTCCCGGATTCCATCCCCAGTCGAGTCACATAATTTTCATTCTTTAAAAAATAATAACAGCATCTATAGAGGTATGGTGTATAAAAATTTGAGTTGCCTCAATTTCTACATTGTACGTTTTTCTCTTAACTAATCATATACAGCGAAACTTGCACAAACCGGAACTTGAATAAAACAGAAAGCTGTGTATAACGGAAACTTTTCCAAGTCGGCACTTCTTATGGTAAATGCTTAAATACTTTGCATAAAACGGAAATTTGTTTAACGCGGAAACGGAAAGCAAATATAGTACTTGGAAGCCTCGCATGAAGCTGATTATTATTTTTTAATCCGAGCCAACAAGCAAGAACGCTCTTCAACGTCTTCTTATCTTTGGAGACAAAGACATCAACATGGAATATCACTTACTAGCAAAAGAGACTTTCCATTGTTCTTTGCTTCAAGATAACCCATCACAGGACACCGCCAGACGTGATTTTAGTGTTGGGTTCCAACCCTTTCCATTTTATACAAGTTTCACAGTACATAATTTTATCCAATAATTTAAAGTATGCATATGTAGGTTACATTTGTAGCTTGTTTTTCTTTAAAACTGTCCACACACAAATTATATACTTACCGAAGATGTAAAACAAAAAAGCTTTTCGATGACCTCTGCTGTTATCTTCAGTTGGGAAATTAAGAAGGACTGGAAATATTTTTTCAGTATTTGTTGTTGTGTTCCAAGAAGGAAGAGTATAAATAAACAATAATGTTGGGTAACTGGCAACACTCAATTGCTTTTCCTATAGGGTAACATAAAGTTGCTTATTTACGCTCTTTGAAAACAAATAATTACCTTCCTTTTCCTTCCTTACGTGTATTTCTTCCTTTCTTTTTGATCCCTTTTTAATTTGCAAACTGAAGACGATAAGAGTTGTGTACGGAGTCATTGAAATTGGTCTATGAGTATGTTTACATTAAAAGTTGGTCATTTCAGAAAGTTCACAATAGTCAAGTTTTCCGTTGAAACTCAGTCTTCCCATTGACTAGTGTGCTTTATGGAAAGAAAAAAAATCGTGCAGATCAGTAAACTGCTAAAAACCCAACTTCAAAAAGAATGGACTGATGTTGATTCTCAAATGGCAGATTCATTTCTGCTGTCAGTACATAGTTTGTGCACAGTTTATTCTTTTGTGTGTCTGAGTATGATCACCGGATAGTATTTCTGTGTGTTTCCCTTATAGTGTAGTGTTTCCTAACTTATCATTTTTAATTACAGAGAAAGTATTTCGGAACCTTTGGTGGAGGGGAAACTTGGCCATATTGTACGAAACATTTTAAGAAAGTCGTTTTCCAACGAGGTCACATTGAAATTGAATTGGACGGGAAAAAATCAGATGGAAGCTCTGAAGGATTTAACACTTGTGAAAGTATCGGGACGGGCGTAAGCCATAGTGCTGTTACCGCCCATACAATTCATTTTATCTTATCTTAACTTGTGAAAGTAATAATAGGTTAGTGTAATTTTGTGTACATATTGTTTAAAATTGTAATAACTTGTACCATTTAAAATATTAATGTACAGTTTGTTTTAGAATTTTGAGTAATAATTGTATAGATTTCGACATTCTTCGTACAAAATACGACTGTAACTGCCGAAAAAAAACAACGTGGAAATGAGGCTAGCTGACCGGAATTTTACTGTTGAAAGGTGACGTGTATTCTAAAGAAATCTTTCGATTGTGTGCTAATTTATAGTTGTTCACAGTAGATCAAGTAATATGTTGTTCTTAGTAGATCATGTAATATTCTCAATCGAATTAAAACGCAGCATTAGTTTTTTTAAGATTACAAAGGCAGCAAATTGCATATTCAGAAAAGGTAGAGTAATGTAGCACAGCCGTAAAATACGTTTGTATAATTATTTAATACTTTCCCAAAATTGAACGTATCGTCGATATACAGTACAAATATACGTATTTAAGCAAAACTTTTTACCTCGATAATTTGTACTTTTGAAATGATGAGACACGTGTTTTTCTGTTTTGACATCTGTTTCACCGTTTCAGATTTTTAAGGGTGACCAGATACTTTTCAATGTAAATTTTGTTGACATTTTGACCGCCAGTCATTTTGGACTTGATTCGAGAGTGGTTTATCTTATTTATTTTAACAGTACCTTTCGAACGATATGCTACTTGAACCACCTTGTCATTTGAAAATTTTGAGTTGGACCCCGTCCGGGACGCCCCCAGGGACAAACACCAAAAACTTTTCACTCACAACCTGTCCCCTCAAAAATAATGGAATACGTGTTCGACGATTTTTCAACCGTTTCCGAAAAAATGGAGATACAAATTTTTCCTTGCCCCACCCTATATATATATATATGGAGCTCCTGCGTAGCCTAGTCGTTAGCGCGCTCGACTTCAGTGCGAGCGGTCCCGGTTTCGATTCCCGGTGGTTACTCTAAAATGTCGGTGTTGACCTAGCATCGTGAGGACAATTGGGGAGCTGCTGTGAATAAAAGACACTGGCGATCACAGTGTGAGCTTCGAATATCCTCTCCCAACACGTCTGGTCAGCGTGGGAGCAGTACACCAACTCCTCCCTTCCGGGAGAGGCCCCATCCACTAGTGGATTGAATATGGCTGTGATTTATTATATAACATTCAGGAATCCTTTATCATATATAAACTGAAATCAGCGATCCCTTTGGATAAAGGTGAATTAAACCCTGTCTGGAACGATCTTTTTGCCAGATATTGCCACCGTCTGAGGAGAATGATTGTGTATTTGACTTTTTTCCTCCTCAGCTGTGAGTTTTTAATCGGTTGCTAAGAACTTGTGCCCCGGCTTCCATGTGCCGGTGACATCATCAGCCCTTTTTGTTCTCTATTTTATTTCAGTCTCTTCTATACAAAGTTGTTCATTTTTCGCGCTTCGAAAAAGTATATACTTTTAAACCATGCACTTATCCTTTTAACCTTTTCGAATTATTCACAAGCCGAAGAAGGAATAATTAATATTCCGAACACGTGTTTTATCTGCATACTGCCTGAGCACAAGCGTGTGTTTAATTATTTATACGATCATCACCGTTTGCATGATTTGTATTTACAACGGAATAAGATTGTTGACAATCGGTCTACACAATTTTATTTTCTTATTGAGTCTTTTTCTTGCATAACTAATCATAGATATGATATTGTATGATTTATGTCTAGTGTATTTATCGCATTCTATACCTATTGTCGTTCTCGTCATTTCAGCGGCTGTTCGTAGTAACTTCGTAGCAAGGCATGCAACGGAGCCCGAGATTAAAGAAAAGATCCAATCCTGGTTCAGGTGGGGAAGAGATCGCGACGGTGGCAGAGAAGAACGACGGGCATCAAGCGACAACGCAGTACTCATATCGCCACAAGAGGAGGATAATTAAAAACACCGAAAAGGAAATACTCGAAGAATTTCGTCAGTCCGTTGGTAATTATGAAATTAATAGGCAGGACGTAAAAATAGTGAACAGTGATTTGAATTTTGTGGATATAGAGCCTAGCATTAGGCATTTCGAACAAGCAAAAGAAAGCAAAAAATGTCATATATATTTATGTCTGCTTTTGACCTCTAGAATCGTGTCCCAGGCGTTCACAATCGTGCACACCAACTCACTGTAGGTAGTATATGTAGCCAAAGGGGGAAAAAAAATTGGTCAATTCTTTATCAGTAGCAGTTTTGTGCTTGTAATTTTGTAAGTAATTCAGTTTTCTTAGCACTGATTTTTTGTAAACCTTTCTCTCTGATTAATAAAAGTATTACATTTGTCATATAAGTAAGTTTTTTTCTAATATATAAGTAAATTTAAAGATAACATTCCTGTAGTATAAACCAACTTATCTTTATGGGTTACTCGGTGCTATGTTTTACCAAGAGTAAATAAAATAAGTTAAATGAACTGAAAGAGGAAAGG
>JAGDQP010007922.1:1584-62461 GCA_022664845.1 Lepisma saccharinum | reverse complement strand
ACGAAGGTGGAGGGGAAGGTGGAGGCGAAGGTGGATACGAAGGTGGAGACGAAGGTGGAGGGGAAGGTGGAGAGGAAGGTGGAGGCGAAGGTGGAGGCGACATGTTAAATGGCGATAGTAATTAAATAATTAAATAAATTTGCAGCCGTGGTCCAGAGGTGACGCCTTAAACGGTAATTTACCTGCAGCAATTATGCGTTGAAGCCTTATGTTTCCCTTACTGTCTTGTTCATTAATGACCTACCGGAATTCATACCCGATAATGAAAAAGTTCTATTTGCGGATGACCTCAAATATATGCTAAAATTCATTCCATGGAAGATGCCATAAAACTACAGCATAGTTTAGACAACTTTACTAACTAGTGCGCTATCAATCAACTTTCAGTCAGTACGAAATTTTATCATTCAGTAGAGGTAAAACGATTTATAGGTTTAATTGTTAAATTCATAAGTATGCATTAAGTATTCCTGATGTAGCTAAAATCTTTGTGTCAAGTTTGATATGAAATTAACGTTTACAGCCACATAACAAATATTGCAAATGAAGGTTTTAAATTCTAGGATTTGTAATAAAGATGGGAAGAATATTTAACAACGATTCTACATTAGAGAAAATGTGCTATGCTTATGTTCATTAGACCAAAGGAAAATAATTCAAAATGGCTTAGACTGCACAGACTTAGTATCATTGTTACAACTGTCCCGTCATTAAAAACTCGTGAAGATAACGCTGGTCTGGTCTCTTACACTGCAAAGACGAAAGGACAATATGACGAAGTCACCAACCTGGAGAATATGTACAGCTACGGACAAAAGTATTGTCCCATGTCTAAAACTGAATTTTCTTATTTAAAAAATAAGTAAGTATTTTGAAACGTGCTGTAAATTTGTTGACTTACAGACATATGCACAATCACATGACGCACGCTTGAGGAAAATATTGTCCCGATATGTCGCTAAACGAGGGCGATATTTGCTAAACAATAATTTTTAACCAAAAAAAAAATTTTAAGTCCAAAATTTATTAAAAGTCGAATAGTTCCTCCATTTTATTGCGGAGAGTGATGTTTTTGTAACACAAGGAGAACTATTAAACCTAATGTTAATTTTCGTTAATAGATACTACACACGAGAAGGACATCTTTGCGAATTTTGAAAATAATGTTTAACGACATGCAACAATACATTTGTGCACAGCTATACTACCTACAATTAAATATGTAGAACTTCCATCGAATTGGACATATGTGATATGTCTTCATCTTCCAAAGCTTTCAGAAGTATTGTAATAAAAATGTATGTGAATGAGTATTATTAAATATCGACACACTAATTGGGCTATAAAGCTTGTTGTGTTGACAATAAATAAATAATATAAAAATTAATAAAAAAAATATATAGAAAATACATATAAACATTTTCTATCTTGCATAGTATAATTTTCTTTGGCTGGGGGGAGGCGGGGCGAGCGTCCCTCTTGACCCTCTGATGGGCGCCTCCTGATTTTTTGGTTTAACTATTAAAATTGGTTAAGTCGACGTCGGTCCGATGGCGGCAGCCGTCATCGGCCCGATCATATATACTAATTGGGCTATCGTTGGCTAAACGTCTAAATGCTCTTCGGGATCTTTATTTGCAAGGCGCAACGTTCTATTTGCCGTACTTATCTTAGTAGTACAAAATTGTCTGGCAAGTTTTTTGAAATTGAAAGGAAGATATTAAATTGTTAAATATACGGTATTCCATCAAAAATCCTAGGCTCGGCTTTTATTTTCCGAAATAGAAGTTTCAGTGCTAACTCTTCTATCATTTCCTTTTTTCCCACGTAAGAAAAATAAAACTTTATTGGGTTAGGTCATCTAAAACGAATAAATGAGTTATATTGAAGTTTGCTAAAAGAACCATGAATTCATTTTGTGATAAAAAATGTTACGTAGTTGGTATTGGACATAATCAAGTTCTCGAGTTCATATTCCCACACTTTGGCCAGCCTATTGCGCAGATATATATATATATATTCTTCACCGATCTCATCCCATATCTTCAGTTCCATACAGGTATTCTGCTGGATTCCAATCCCAAATAGCAATTTTAACCTGATTCAAGAGTAAATCAAGCTTACTTTGACAAATGGGACAATTTGATGCAAGCTTATCAAATCTGTCGTGTAGTAAGCATGATCACAGTGAAAAAGTGAAATGAAAAGCAAAAATATATGTTTGCCACTCGGTGTTGATGAGACTTTATAGGAAATAAGTTAACAGACTGAAAGATAAATAAATTCAATTAAATTGGTGACTCTTTCTTCCTTACTCAGTTCGGGAATGAAAAACGAAATCAAGCGATTATCAAGTGAGCAATCAAGCAAAATCCTTAGCGTCCTAAGGAATGATAATGACAATAGCGATGACAATTACGATGGTGATGGTGATAAAGACGATCCCAGCAATAGGTTCATCGACGAGAAAATATAGTTGATCACTTTTATTATCCTTCTCGCCAACGCCTTGATCCCAATCACAACAATGTCGACAAGTTGCTTGATGGATCGAAGATACATGCAGACATGGCCTTATTCATCACGCACAATCCTATATCTTTGATGCCTGAACGCCCTGGCATCTTTCAAATGCATAAGAGAAATGCATTTTGTAATCGAATAGGCATTTTCTATTGAATAAACGTGACCATTGTCACGTCAGCATCTGCTACAATCAGGAGATTTCGTTCTGCAAGATATTCACATACAGGACAACCATTCGATACTCTTCAAGGCAGAGTCCTTGTCCTTAACTCACGTTCGAGTCCCGTCTATAATTCACTGAACAGCGGAGGAATTGAACCAGAAGTGGTGTTTGGCACTAGTTTTCTCATTACAAGACTCATTAAGAGTTTAATTCCTATCACATATGAAGTGCATCGAGTTGCTCAGCAACCAAACTTACAGGATTGTGGTGCACATGCACTTCTCAACATGTATACGGCATCAATACCTCATCACCACGATCATTTGAATCAGTGTGCAAATCATCTTGCCGAATCGTCGTGTCATCTGAGAAAAATTCTATTCTCATGACTTTACAGATCAACTTAACTCAAGCCATACAACTGAAGAAACTGCTTGCCATGTTATTCATAAGGGATTGGCGAATCCATTAGTTTGCTTTTGTTTTGAGCATGGCAACATCAGCTTGATCATTCAATACATTTAATGCAGCCTTCATTTTTATTAAAGTTCCGTTGGATTCACTTCTCCACCTAATTCTCCATATTTTTGCAACTGGTATACTGGTATACATTTCCCTAAATATTCACTCTTCTGGTTTACGATGAGATTGATTAAATATTGAATAAACCTGTCAAGAGGCGCGCTTTGACAGTTCTTTTATATTTGCTAAAGTTAATTTTTAATTCTTCTAAATTCAAGTTGTTTTCGGACGACAAATATGTTTTCATTAATAAGTCATTGTGTTTACTCGCACCCTCGTATGAATATGGGGAAATTATACATCTCATACTGTCTCTGTCCCTCTGTACACACGCTGGATCTCAGGAACTACAAGTCAGACATAGATGAGTTATACACCTTTGGATTCCTCATAATCTGAAAGGGTGAGAAAAACTATGACTTTGACCCTTAAAACCCGCAGGTCATTTTCAATTTCTTAGAATCGTCCGTTGTAAGAATTTACGCTATGGTATTTACTTTTTGATAGTTCTTAAATGTGCATTTTATATTTTACGGGAACGCTTTCATTTTGTCTACAAAACCATTATTTAGCATGTTTTGTTTTTAATAGGAATACAATTTCCCTACCTAATAAACACATCGATAGCACACAAAATGTATCTTTATCCGTTAGACATATCTTGCAACATTTTGCATGTTGCCCTAACCAAAGTTTTTCTCATAGTTTTTTTTTCGTGAATTAGTATTTTTAGAAACTGAAGGATAAAATGGTTATGTTAATTTTTCTTCTCTGGTTATTAGTTAATTCAATTACTTAATTATTTAGTTCCTTATTCTTCTCTAGTTTATTTTACCTGTATTCACTATGTTGCTAGTTGATTTTGGGTGTCAGAACTTTTCTTTAACGGAAATACGCTACTGTAAATTGAATTTTTGGGATTTACACTACAGCACGAAGACAAAGCCACAAATGTTTTCTCCTTTTCACGTAAAAGCAAGCATTGATTTCAGGAAGATGAGTTGACGAAAAAACATTTCTGGTTGCATCACAAACTTGGAATGAACTAACTTAGATGCATTGAGTTTAATTCGTATTTTATCAGTTACTGGTTTTATAAAGTTTCGGTCAATCAATGACCTTATAAAAATGGACACAGAACGGACTTTCGAACAAAAATAGATCTCTTGCTTGCCATTTGATTGCTATATCACTGGCCCCTCAGTGACAAGAGCAACTTCTGTGCATATTAAGTGTTCTAGATGTCTACCTGTGGTGATTTTATTCAAGAAACTTATCTGTAATCTTGCTGTAACGAAGGAATGATGCTCTAATTCCCTTGATACAGACTTTGTATATAGTAACATGTTGGAAAATCTACAGAACAACAGGTAATTGAACTGGATTAAGGTCTTAAGTTTTTTCAGTGCATTTTTCAATATTACTACACACAAAGATTCTGTTTACAAGGCAATTAACTTTTAGCTCATACAGAATTTCATGTTGTTCTGTAGAAAGTAATATATCTGAAAGAGAGTATAAAATGCTGCAAACAAAAGTAAAAATGTCGATGGTTGCGTAGGTACCACAAACACTAGTCTATCTACAATTAATTTATATTAAGTGCAGGTTACCTTTTCCATCTTAGGATCCATCCGTCAAGTAATGGGATTATCTTTTCCATCTTAGGATCCATCCATCAAGTAATGAGGTTATCTTTTCCATCTTAAGATCCATCCGTCAAGTAATTTGTCATCGCTGCTGGAAGTGGAACCTGTAAGAAATAGAAAAATATAGTGTAAATATAAACGTAAGCAATATAAATATTGAATACTAGTCAAACTAAAATAGCACTAAGAAGCCCTTTCTGCCGGGACGGTTACAGAAATGTGGTGGCAATATAAGCCAAAACGCATCTTCCTTTTCCCTCAAAGAAAAAAGAAACAAAAATCCAGGCATGGGCTGTTGGAAATAATGTTATTACTATCTTATAAAAGAAAATCTTATCTCACCATGTTTGGCTGTAGATCTTCATTGTGGATGATTCTTGACGTTTACGCTCATTTGAGATTTTCCAAACTACCTGCCAACCCCACGCTTACATTTTACGTTGTCTGAAGAATATTACAACAGAACATCTCCTTCTCTCCATCCTCGGACGAGTCCCTATGACATCCTTCCTCCTACAAGAACAAAAAGGAAAAAGGGTTTGGTGATTTCTATTGAGTGAAAACGTTTTTAGCCTGTATCAAAGCGTGGTGAAAAGGTCTTAAGATATTTATAGAAATATGGGTCTTTGGGTGATCATAGAAATGATTTTTTATTTAACCTGATTTGAACTTTATTGATCTTATCAGGTATTAGAAGAGGCAAGTTGACATCCTAAGCACCCACCTATTAACAGTGTCCGTTTACCTAGTCTGTGAAAGTAATACTTTGCAGAATATCTATCTTCCCTCATGATATAGGGGGACATACTGTATATGTATAGACATAGTAGCTCTTAATTATCGGAAATCCCACCGTTCGCGTTGGTTACCAATACGTATATTGGAGGACATATTTGGAAACTCATTGAACAGTTACATATTGTAATTCAACTTGTCATATCTACATGCATCAGTCTCAAGTATTTAACTGAAAGAGCACTTAAGATAGATTTTGGATGATTGAAATCGAATTCACAACGTATATTAAGCCAAATAAAATTTGGAATTTTCGTATCACTTGCAAGGAAAAAGTTTCTTTATTATTTCTATGTGATATCATATCAACTAAAGTCAAAACTTTTATGATTATTATTAAATTTTACAAATCCCAATCCTATGAAATTTGAATTAAACACAATCGCTTTATATTTTGAATCTCGTGAAATAAAATAAGAACTTTTGTTAATGTTTAGACTTTCTTGTGGTTTTGATGTATGTATATTCGACCAAGTGTAAAATTCAAAATGAAATAAAAATTAATAATAATCAAATTACTGATGGGGAAACAAGGAATATTAATTAAATAGCTATATTCCTTCAAAATATATATATTTTAATTAACTAGGAAAAAATTTGTCTTTTATACCAATAGTTCTGTTGTCTTAAGTATTCCACTGTAGGTATATTAAAGCCATTGATTTAATTGAATTGTGTGAGGTTTTATCTATTAATGGCAAATACGTTTGACTACAATTTGAATAATAAATACTTGATTTTCCTATTAGACTATTTCTTTTCTAGATAATAAAGCTAGTTTTAATTGTCAAATACCAGTAACAAAATACTTTAGAACTAATAAAATGAATCAATTATTAATTTTGTTTGTTGTTTCTCATAATTATATAGCCTACAAGCCATAATGTATTTGAAAAGCTTTCGTACCATCTTCTTCATTTAATTTGCATTTCTAAGCTTTTGCTGGTATCTTTGAACTAAGTTCGTCTCAAATTTGAGAAATGGTAGTGCTCAACTCGCACATCTTCCTAGAAACGGATAAGCAAAGGAGCAATCAGCGCTTTTATTCTAGGCACTATCCCTTATTTGTCTAGTGGTATTGAAGCAAGTCAAGATGGACGCCACCAGGAGTAACTTCGCTATTAGACGAAGATCCTATCACATTTTTAGAAATTTTGATTTAATAATATATTATCTAAGGTCTTTTATTTAGACGTAAGGAAGCCTAATTCAATTTACAATAACAAAATTGAATGGAAAATTTGATTTGATTGAAGGTTGGATATTATTTGTCATTTCAAATTTATAATTTAAAATTATTGAAATCAGTGAATCATTTTTGGTGCACTTTGTAAGGCATATTTAGCAATGCTCAGAATAAAAGAGCTGGTCCATAATTTTAACAAGAAGAGGAAGACGAACTGTATTAGTATCATAGGCAACAGCAATTTTCTCCAGAGAGAGTTGAAAGTCCGTCTGAGGTTTACAAACACTCCAATACAGAACACGAACAAAACTCATGCTGCTGGTGAGAAAAGAGGCTGAAAAACATTTACGTTTTGGAATGTTATTTCACATCTAAGACAGGAAGAAAGACTTTATACAATTGATAAAAAGTCGCACTTGTCAATTTAAGAACTATAGAAACTGTGTTAACTGATATTTTTGGTATTCACAACGTTAACAAATAAAAGTTTAATAAAACTTTGAAATTTAGAGGAAAGCCGGCTAGAAATAGGGGTAAAAATAGGCAGCCTATGCGATATTGTCACAGGATTATGGTCCAAGGTGCTTAAAGTCACGTACTTTAGATAAGCAATGGGGAGGCACGTGAGTTCGAGCCAAGCTGCTGACTACCCTGACTGAGTTTTTCCAGGCGTTTGCTCAGTTTCACTTGGCGAATTCCTGGATGATACCTCAAATAAAGCTCTGTCTGCCCTACGTGACGGGCTTAGGCCAAAGTTGCCTCTTTAGACTATAAACAAAAACTTAGAAAAAGAAACAACTAAAATGATATGTTAGAAACTAGAAATTACATATTGTTATTATTTTTATGTTATATTAATTCACCAACAGACAAAATCGTGATAATTTGTAACAGAATATTCACATAAAAATAACTAATTTTCGAAATATTTTAAGTTACAATAAGTTTGTTCAGATCATGGATCATTACATTTTGAACTAGGATTATGACTTGAACAGTGAAAATAATTACGCTCTGTGATTTATAAAATAATGAAAAATATCCATGCTAAAAATAGAAAATCCGTAACACGTCATTAACATATAAGTGATTATTGTATACTGTCAATCAAAAGCCCGTAGCACCACAAGACTATGAGAAACATTACATACAGAAGTACAAGATTTTTGCAAATACTAAATGAATCAATACAATCACAACAATAAAGCAAGGTCATTTCCATTACAATTAATACATGAAGGTTTACTTTCGCTTTCAAGAATCCAGGCTATTGGAAATTGATACTTGATAGCATAGATCTGTATAGCAACGGAGTTGATAGCTTGTTTATGCCGTTGCTAAGAGACTTGAGAGAATTAATATTTTGTTTGTTGAGGGATTAGATACCTCTTATGTATTTTAAGATTGAATAGAAATGTTATATCAGACTTGATGATATACATAGATGCTAATCACAGTAAGATGTTTTGATCATGGGTAATTGTCAATTGTCTATTTATGAATATATGCTTTTGATATTACAATACTATAGATGATTAATGGAATGAATTGCCGATAAGCTTTGTTGTTATTCATTATAATTGGAGTTCTTGAAAGCTGTAAAATAACACTAACTGAAAACTATAGGAAAAGAACGTACTTTGATCATTTTCTAGATTTTACAGGAGTGTTTAAAATGTCCATAATCAGCATTACTTATACCTGCACATCATATAAAGATTTCCTTATATATAAAGACGGGCTATATATATTCTCTCATGCATGACAGTTTCTTTAAAGGACCCTTTCAAGAGCAAACATAATCTAATCTCCATTTTGCTAAAATTGAACAAAGAATGTTCTTTTCCTGTAGTTCTCACATATAAGTTGAAAGTATGGTATATCTAATTTAGTTCGTTATATATATGAATATTAGCAGTATATTTGGTAGTACAAGCTAACTAAATATATAAGTACTTATGCACTTGATTCAATACTTGACTTGACTTTGTGAAGTTTCACTTCGAATAAGCATCATCAACCTTACAATCTTTCATCTCTATTCATGTGTATCGGTTCCGTATAATTCTTCTAAATAAGGACCAGTCTGAAGAAGAAACGGATGAACTACGCAGTCTGCCATGGTAACTCCAGTATATCGACCTGGTACAACCTAACTTGACGAAGGATCACTTATAGTAAAAAGAAATGTCATTAACCTTACAAAACTAAAATGTAAATAAATAAAATTAAAAAATAACAAAAAATAAAACATAAAGTGAAATAAAATAAACAAAACTGTAATATATTAATCAACGCAATGGACTCAAGATATATTAGTCCGCAGTTAAAAGAAAACAAGAAGTTATCCAAGCATGTTGATATTTGAATTTGGCTTAATGGATTTCACTCCATATTGCCCAAAAAGTACAAGACAGCAATTCACGCAGAGGAAAGAAAATGTCTCCTGCCCTACTCTCGGACATCCATGATTTATATGTAAATTTTCCCGAGTTAATCATCCAGTTGAATGATTAAATGCTATTTGATTAAGAATAAAATAATTCTATATTTCAGGTTCAAACTTTGTGACTGAGCATTCAGATTAATTGCCTTCAGTCAATATGCAATAGCTGAAATGGTTTCTTGAATGAGTCCAGAGAGTTTTCCCTTCCGCCCTTCTTATATAGAGTTTACGTTAAGATGCTAAGATTTGTAGTTTTAAGTTGCTGAAGTTTCAGTAAAGTTTCAACTGTAGATTTTAACATGAACTCCCATCAGGCGAATGACACAAAGTCGAAAACTTGGATAGTAGACTACTGCATTACTTTGTCAAACCTTTACTACTTCTTTCACACATTAAGGCAGATACTTGTTCTTGGTGTAAAAATGTTCTTATGGCAACAAAACATTCTTCATCGTGAGGCCCAATTCAAGGCAAGAAAGTGCTCCCGGGGACTGAGTTGCTCGAGAGTCCCTGTAGTTCTATTTTACCCTTTCGTTTTTTTTCAGTTTTTTTTAAGGGAAATAGTTTAATGTTCCACCTGGAAAGTTTCTCAATTTTTGTTGAATATTTTGTTGGTTCTTCCGATTATATCTAACTTATATTTCTATTCGAGGTATATTTTAAAATAAATACAGTATTTGGATAAATTGTGTTGAGGCTTATAGATAGCCTAAATATTATTTAATAGTATAACTCTTCTTCAGTCAGTGATTTATGTGACTTCTTTTGTTGCTGTTTGTTACTTCTTCATTCTTGTATTACACAGAAACTTTCTTATAGTACAACCAAATTATCCGTTTTGCGAAATAATTGTGGTGTGTCTAACAGGTTCAATTATTACAAATGAAAAGAGTGTCCCGCATGAATTAGAATACATAACTGATTTTCCTTCATGTGAAGGTTCAAGTACGCGTAGATGTGACCCAAAAGTACGGAAAACAGAATGTTTTTCTTCTCTTTTTTTTTTTCATTGCGTTTAAGTTCATTGAATTGTGTAGTGTTAATATCAGTTGATTTTAAGTATGTTTTCGTTGCACCAGATGCATTTCTTCAAGTTTCCTTTAGTTTGCCAATTAGTATACGCTTTGTAGATTAACTATAATTTTCATTAACCGCGCCTGTCCTGTCGTTTATTATGCAGTTCCTATACAGGCTGTAAAGAAAAGATGGTTGCAAACTTTGGAACGTAAATCCTGACATCGAAATAAGAAAAAAAAGGTTTGTATAAACGTGGATCGAATTCCGCTTCGTTTTCAAAATTCAGAGTTTTGCAACTTCGAGTTTAAAATCGATTTCTTGTAATAGTAAATACAATGAATATTTCGCCATAAATCTTACACTAAACTAATATTAAATTTTCGAAAAGTGAGGTGTATCAATACATTGAATATTAGGCGTTAAAAAGTTATAGCATCGGGTGGTCAGTGTTGCCAACCTGGTATATCATTTTTTCAAATGACACTACGTCAGTTTATTAGATATCTGGTATCCTCTAGTGATTGTAAACATCACATGTGAATCACATTAACGCAGTGTTGCAAACTATGAATGTTATACCGTATTAAGCATGTATGAAAGACTGCAACGTTCTTCAAAAGAAGAGGCAAATTTCATAGTTTGCAACACTATGTTCTATGCTTCACATATTATGTTTACTATCACCAGAGGATACCACATATCCAATAAAATGATGTAGCGTTATGTCAAAAATTTAACCGATATACCAGGTTGGCAACAATGACTATTGAATGGAATCATTTATTAACTCCTAATATCTATTGTATTGATACACAACACTTTCGATAACTAAATTTTATTTTAGTGCTTATTTTAAGATCTATGGCAAAGTGTTTATAGTATTTACCATTGCAAGGAGTCGATTTTCCGCTCCAAGCTGCAAATCTGTACCTTGGAAACAAAGCGGATTCAACCCATGTATACTGGTATAATTTCAGTATATACTGGTATAATTCCAACCAACAATATAATTTTCCTTTTCTTTTCAATGTCGGGATCCACCTCCCAAAGTTTGTAACTATCTCTTCTTTACACCCTGTATACAGTACCTAGCGGCCTTAGCTCAGTTGGTAGACCGTTAGCTTCACAATCGGAAGAACGAGCCTAGAGACCGCACATCCTGCCTGAGGTTTTCCCACACTTCTCCTCGATCACACCAGGGAAATGCCGAGATAGTACCTTCATACTAAGTCCTGGCTGACTCCCTTCCCACATCCTCTCTCTCACCCTATCTAAACCTGAGCTAAAGTTGCCTTAAAGGTTATAACTTTATTCAATTTAACTCCTATATACAGCAAACAATAACTCCTATACTTAATTGAAAATTACTGAGATAAAATGTTCAAGTCCTTGACCGAAAACCCAAGATACGAGTATTGGTATTACATCACTTAAAGGTATAAATATGAAGGAAATTACACAAATAAATAAAGAACAGGTACGTACAAGAGAGTTAATAGTTAAAATAGCAGGCCAGACCTAGAACTCCACGGCCTTGTTGATTGTTTAATAAATATGATATCTCAGTGTAATCCAATATTTACTTTCAACGTCAATGATTGGTAAGGAAGATGAGCATTGTCTTTCTTGAGGTGACCAATATACCCTTTCTCCGCTGTTGTTGTATCTACTACCAGTATTTCAACTTAAATGTGGTTTGTCACTTTGTCGAAATAAATTATCCCACCACTGATTTATTGACGTACCTATCTATTTTCTAAATATTCCTTTACAGTATATCACGTATACCGTATTTTCCGGGGTTAGGCAATACCAAAATATTGACAAATATCTGCTAATTTGAGAACCGTTGTAAATAACATGTATATGACTAGTTACGACGATATTGGTAAATTCATTTTTGAAGGGGGCAAGAAGGCAAGGATCTACACCCAAGTGTTTTCATTCTGAACCAATAGTTTTATCACCCAGTTTTAGTAATTATGTTTAAACCCATTAAAATGAAATTAGCTAAGCCTTGTTATGTGTGAAATGAGAATTGTAATTTAACTTAATAGCTTTTCAAAGTATGTCAAAGAAGAAACGAAAGAAAGTGAGAGTACTTACATCTCCATTGCATTGTTGTCTCCTCCTCTTTAGCTGTAGAAGGTGATGATCTCCTCTGTCGTGGTTTCTAGAAGAAGATAAAAGTTACAAAACATTGATTAAGGCCGAAAGAAGGGAATAAAACTAAGAGTTTAAAAAATAACTACAAATATTAGAACTTGATTGAAAAATCTCAAATTCTAAGCTTGGTACTTATGGGCTTCATAGCAGCAATAACATGCTTTTGTCTTGACTGTTTAACTTATCCATAAAAGAAGAAAATGGAAGGTAATTGTACGGGTTGCAACTCTTCTTACGGATATAAAAATGACAAAAATAAATAAACTCTCCCTGATATGATTGGAAAATGACTGATCAACTGTACCGTACCAATAAACAAAGCAGACGTAAACTCACAAAGGTTGATGAAACTATTCATATTAGGTCATTGTGAACCGAATGAACACACATATACCGCTCCAGTCGGTATTTAAATAAACAAATTAGACACTAACTGACAAAGACTCCAGATACTATTCACACAAGAATTGTGGGGGTATAAGCCATAGTGTACCACCAATAAATAATATTTTACAAGAACTGTGAAAGTTGGAAATTAACTAGTTGACAGAGTCGCGCGCACAGCTGGGGGACAGCGTGGAATTCCCCAGCTTTTGTTCTATTTTGAACAATTCTTTCCACGTTCTCACAGTCCACATCATCACCCACATTTTTCTATATGATTTTTTGTTTTTGATGTTCTGAAGAGTATAGTAAAATAATAGGAAAAGTTTCAGTATAACAATTGTGACCATCCCCTTATTGTAAGAAAAAAAGAAAGAAATAGACTTGAAAAATCTTGACAAAATTCAGTTACTGCGTTATCCATAATGCCCATTCTTCACCTAAATTCCTATTAAATGTCACGCTGAGTTAGTTCTAAACTATCAGGTTAACTTGCCCAGGTCGCCTTACTAATTTTCTGGTTTAATCTCCAAATTAGTATATTTTCTAAACCTAGAATCTTCGGTATAAATTATCGCTTTTTGTGACGAAATATCTGTTCACCTTTTTAAAGAATGGACTCATGTACTCCTTCTCTCAATCTAAGAACTGCATTTAACATATAAGCAATATTATAATGAATACAAATAATTTCAAAATTCTTCCCCAGCTATATACCGAAAAGGAAGAAAATAATATTTTAACAAATAATAGTAAACCCTTCATCATTTTAACCTGCAATCCGTCTTTATTATTAATCTGTTCTTGGAAGAAGGAAAGAGAATAAAAAGCTTCTGGCCTTACAAAGGAATGTACTAGTCCGTCATTTACCTGGTGTGTGGGTAAAACAAGGTTAAACCTCAATGAGTATGGTAGGAATGAGGTTGAGCAATAGTTCAACCTTGTCTTCCCAGTGGTAATCTCGTAACAGCGACTATGGCTGACTTCACCACTAGACTATGGCGCTGGGTTTAGCGGCAAATTCCAAACCTAGAACAAACAAATAAGTCGCGTAATACATTTTTTTTCATTTCGTTGTACCTAGCATGATGCAGAAATTGGTAAGTTGTAGGACGAAAAATTGGACTTCGGTTGTATTGCGTCAAACAAGGAATCGAAAAGTCAAATTTGATTTGTGTTTATGTTTTTTCTGGCATATTTGGCTCAGGCTCGGGATACGAAAAGAGAATGGAATCTGAGAGGGAAGTCAGCCAGGGCCTAATTTGAAGGTACAATCTCGACAGGAACCTGGTGTGACTGAAGGAAAACCTTGCGAAAATCTGTCAGGATGATCAGGCTTTGAACGTGAATCCAACAGGAACTTTCAGAGGTAAAGCTAACGCTCTATGAACTAATCTTTGGCTGTTCAATTCGCAAAGGTCAAGTTTGATACCAAAGTAGATTTGCTGGAAGTTATGGAGTGCAGTTAACATTTGAAATAAATATCGCCACGCATGAAAAACACGCCATATTTTCCGTGAAGAAGTAGAGAACGTTGAGAATGTGTATAACCACTTGGATGGTTTTATTTCTTGATGTCCACATGTAATTACATTAACATCTACTATGTTCAAGATCCTTATATTACACTAATGCACTTACTGCTTAGTCACGTTGTGTCCTCCCCCTCCAGTCTACTCCATGTAGGTGATTTTCATTGAGGAGGTTATCACCCCCAGACAGCTCTTCGTCGAGCATTTGGCAAACTAAAAGAAAGCAGCAGTGACGTGAAAATACCAGGGCAAAAAGGTGATTTTATGATTCAAATTTGAAGAAAAGCATTTAAAAGAGCTTGAATGGCTTCTACGGACTTTTGATCCTGTTCCTCACTAATATTTAAATTTATATGCAAATATATTCTAAACTACAAAACAAATGTTTCGGATTGTCATTTTGTAATCCTTCATTCAAATTCAAACAATATTTCTATGGCCTTTAAAGCAATTGAAAGTTTCATGACATGTTTGCCCAGGTACGTGATCTCTTCTTACCATCAGATGTGACAAAACAATCATTTGAGAGCATCAAGTAAACATAAACTGAACATTTTCAAGCCAAATCAAATGTCATAGTAGAGCGTTTCCGCTTTCACTCATTACGTCAAACAGAAACTCAAACGTACCAGGATTATATAGTACAACTAAAACGACACGCAGTGAAATGTGATATTGGCTCGGTTCTCGACGACATGATCAAGGATCAAATTGTGATTGGAATACACCGGGATGTCACCAGGCGATGTTTGCTATCCGATCCTAAACTCACTTTGGATAAAGCATTGGGAATCCTAACAGTAGAAGAACAAGTAGATAGAGATGCCTCTTGCTTCACATCTATGAGACAACATTCGTCAAGCCTCACGAAGATAAACAGACAATTTCAAAAATCAAATACACACGTCAAAATTGAAAACAAAGGACTCAAATGTTAGTGATGTGGTAAAAGTACTCTAATTTTAAGAACTGTTTCGCCAAAAACGATACCTGTTTTAAATGTCAAAAAGGGCACTTAGCGAATGTTTGTAAGACAGAACCAAGTAAACAGATTCAGCAGATGTCAGAACAATTAGTAACAGAGAATGCACCAGATGATTTACTTCGAATGTCCAATTCTTACATTTTGATACAATTAAAGTGTTTGAAGTGCAGAAGTCTCCATTGCATTCTCAGAACGAATCTCAACAAGTATCCAGTGACGTAACTTTAAAATGTGGTCCTTTTCATGTCTTTTTCACAATTACCTCAGTTAAACGCTTGTCGTTCTTTATAGCAGGACAAATATAAAGTTCAGTCTTGGGAAAACAAAGAGATAGACGTGATGGTTTCGGGTTAACATAAATTTTCAATGAAAAAATACTACAGTGTATCTGGTCTTTTTCATAACCTGGATGGAATTGCCTTATACTATTTTGGGAAGAGATGGATTGGAAAAGTTAAATCCGAGTTGGCTATTTCCGTTTGAATCTAAAGGCAAGGACAATTCGAGACAAACAAATGGAAACATTACCAATTTTTGTCAGAATCAAGGGTTAGGGATAGAGCAATTATTATTACAGATCATCTCAGCATTTTCATAGGTTCAAAAACATTATCTAATTAAAATGATGAAGTTACTTCCATAATGCTTCCCAAAGAGACGATTGAACACACTTTGAATGTCATGTACTCTGAAGGAGAGAGAATAAACAGCAGATCACAAGATACAATCAAAAGAACGACGCAGAGACACGGCTGAAAAAGCTACTAGCGATGTCAGTTCTAAAACTAAAGCATCTTCCGACAACACTGATACCAACTCACCTGGGAAACAGTAAGGTTCAATCGAAGGAGGATATATAAGGATGAAGAAAGCGCAAGGTACTAATAAAAATAGCCAAAAGAATCAGGACCTGCTACCCAATAGGACCGATTGTAAAACGGAAACAGAAAACAAACATAAGAAAAATAGATTACCTGTAGCTAATATAGACGTGGAAGAATGGTTAGATGCAAAGGGATTAGTGCACAAACTACTTTCACCTCTTCTTTTTAAGAGTGACGTGGTAATTTACAGTATTCCATCCACACTGGTCAATTAAAACAAGTCTTAGAGTTAGCTAATGCTCTATAAACAAGGCGTGATATTACTTGGTGAGATTTACTATTTGATAAAGACTATTTAATGACACTTTATCACAAGGGAAGCAATTGAAAGATTGAAACTTAGGTATACGATATACTAAAGACAATTTTTATTGTTCACTTTTCAGTTCTTATTTGTTAATGTGATGACTAATGTATATTTGATTCATTAATTTCGTTTTAGATTGATCTCAGTTTTGATATAGAAGATCGAACGATATCACATACGGATAAATTATGTAATTTGTTATTCGATTTTTTTCTCTCTTTTCACGCAAACAGATTATGTCATCTTATTAGGTGGTACAAGGGAAATGACCTGAGTGTCATTCAGTTAAGTTAATCCTACTTTCGTTGATTAATGTAAGAGTGCTAATTCTCCTTTTTTTATATATCTTCTAGCATGTTGGCTCTTCTTTTATTATCTATAGGGGAGGTGAGTGACATATATTCAGATATTTAGTGAGAGTAAGTTAGAATAGTTTCTGTGAGCCTGGTTCACTGTATCGACAGTGCTTTGTTTTGTAATCATCGTTGGTAAAATAGTCGGACATGTTTGTGATTATTCAAGTAATGGAAGATTACTTTTCCTTTTTAAATATATCCGCATTTACAATAAGTAAGAATATATAAGATGTCTGGAAAAGGAAAGTAAATAAAAGATAATGTTCAGACTTCAACGAGAAGAAATTTTAATGTAATTTTATGGAAATGGAGTACGATTTGCCTTGAGAATTAATGTATACGCCAGGGAATCTACTTCAAGATGTTATGTGAGTAATTGATGATATCCAGGTAAAATAAAGTTCTGAATATACGATTAAAGATGCATTCTCAATTATGGTTAATCTAAAGGAACTGCTTGAATAGTTACTAAGTTATCGGATGGAGTTTAGATACTACAGTGATATAACCTATGTTAAAAGTTAACCTATAAGTTAAATTGGATTACGGTTGCGACTATTTCTGGAGTTCATACTTTCTAACAGTTGCTTTCACCTTATACATTTTTATCTTTTTACTTGGGTGATCACATAACTGAAACCCACATTATATCTGTCAAAAACTACACTGCCCCTTTGGATCAGAAAGAGTTCCTAGAGACCACTGACTTAATTCAAGGCACCACACGAACGCTAGTCTAATTTGATCAAAGAGAAAACAGGGAAAACTACAGTCAGCATGACCTACCACGTGATTCAATCCAATGACATCTCGATTACGAAGATATTATTTAGACGTTCCCATTAGGGTTACCAGCTTTTCTTCAACAATAAACGGGAGATTTTCATAGACATGAGGAAATTTAAGAAAAACTTAAAAACTAGAATTTCAAGTAAATTTTGATATAGCACATTAACATGTGATTGTACAGATATACAATAATATTATTTATTAAAATCTAAGCACATTACATCATCAGTTTTAAGGAGTTTTGAAGGGCTTGGTGTGCCATTAGTTACTGTTGCTGTGCTACCTTATATTTATCTTCAGATTTTGCATTCTTAACAATTTATTACTATTATTTGCATCATATTATGAAAAAAAATTATCGAAGAGTTCTGAAATCTTTAATATCTGCAAACTTATATAGATGGCCAAGAAGTATGAATAGTTTAGAAGTTCAATGTTCGGAGTATTTGAGTTTTTAATCAAATACATGATACCAAATTCCTTGTGACGGTCTACCCATGGTATATTAGATGACTACAACGTGTGTTTACGTTGGTATTGTAATTATCTTTTTAAATAAAAAAGCAAAACACATACGTGTTTACTCTTTCCTATATTTCCTTATCCCTTTTGCATCTACTAAAGAAGCTGAATCTCACTTACCGTCATTGTGAAGCGCTGAATAACATCTTAAGAAAGGTTACAGTTTCCAATCCTCACTGAAGAACAGGCCTTCGTAGAAACTAGCGTCGAATGAAGAATCCGTCGACGTTGAAGTCTATCCTTTCTCAGATACAGGGTTGCCAGGTAGTTTGGAAAATTGCGTCCTCTTCTTGTTCAATTCTTCTTACTTGTAGCATTACAAACAAATTACAACTAATAGTAAAAAAAGTAAAAACTAATAATATTAATAAGACTTCGGTTCGTCGAACTCGCAGGAATCTGAAAATAAAGAAAACAAAATTCCATTTAGAATTGCAACATATTTAGTGTATCTAAGTCATTAGTACTAAATTCTGAGAGAAACTAATTTACACTCTATCGTACTGTATGAAATACAAGGTATGACTAAGAATTTTCTTCCTACATTAACCCAGGGCTCGAAATGAACCAAAACAAAGCGGAACGCCGTTACCTTCCTGTTCCTTCTCGTCAATATGGTAATCATAGGCAAAAAGGACAATAGCAAACTAACGACGAAGGTAAAGCTTTCCATTTCGTGAAAATTTCCATTGAGAGCTCTGCATTAACCGTGACATAAACCTATAACTTAAGTTACCTAATTGAAAATAGTATCTTTGCCAGTGCATCTACCATTCCCAGTATGATTTCAATTTCGGAAGTTGTTTTCAGCCAGGCTATTGTGGCTTCTTCGATGTTTTTATAGCCCTAGAAACATAATTCTACAGCTGCTGTTAAATCTGAGAGAAAATATGAAAGTAGTGTGGGAGGAAATCAGGACTACTATATGAAGGTTGAATGAGTAGCAGAATCAAAAACTTTCTAATGGACAGAACAGTCCTTTCTTCATGCCTAGCAGCTCAGTAAACTACAATTAGCAGACTCGTATTCCCAGCTGTATCACAATCATTTTGATAGTTATCTGCGTCTTGCTACTACAGACCGCACCTTCACAACACTGTTTTGCCCTGACAATGTTGACTTCCATTCAGAGCGATTCAGTTTAACGCAAGATTTGACGATGTAATTTTGTTTGATATGTCTCTGTATTTTTAGCATGAAGCAAGACCTAGCATGAAGCAAGACCCTTCACGAGCTTGATTAAAGATAGATTCCACCACGCGCAATACACTAAACTGACAGAACTGGTCTCGTTGTATACCAAAGTCCATACACGCTGTGGACTAGCAAATCAATACTGCTAGATGCAGCGTAAGAATTATACTATCATTACATTTGAAACCGACTTTGTAATGGGGAAAGAAAAGTTGACTGATACTTTCTTCTCAGTTAAAACCTTTGCTTCGTATTCAGAAGGTAATGGATTCAAATCCAGCAACCGGTGAACAGGACAGAGTTTTCTAGGATTTTCCTAATTCACAGGCACAGTAATGCTAGGATGTCGCCTTCAAACTAGACCCTGACCAATTTTCTTCCCATATTTTTCCTCCTACGAAACCGTGGTCTAAGTTCATATGTGTTAAGGTCACATATACAAATTAACTTAAAATTCTAGCAACAGTCTTTTCTTCTTGATTGAATTAGGATTAACACATGGAATTGACTAAATGTGGGTACAGTTATAATTCAGGAATTAGGACAGTAATACCACTTTAGTTTCTTTGTAACTAGATACGGTTAATTTTACTGTTACTTCAGTTATAAATATTTAAAATTGCTACATATGTAATTTCTTATAACCTACATTTATTTTTAGGTACTCCAATAATAATTTGCTTTTCCTATTTTGCTCCTTTACCTAATATCTCCAATGATAAAAATGCAAGAATGTTGAGAAAATATGAGCATGGAAAACTCTCTTTGAACATCTTCTACCTTTCGAGAGCTTCGTACTCTTATGTTTGGAACAGAGGTGAGATTAAAACATAAGTAAATAAATGCGAACACTACGTAAAATTTGTACTGTTTTAAATATTCAAATTTGCGTCTTCATCCCGAAGTGATATTCTTAATAAGGCGTGCACTCTCTGCGTCCATCTAGCTGTTTTAACTTCCCCTCTAATGCATTTATCACTTCCTGACGATGGGAAAGTTAGAAGATATGATTAGCTTCTAAGAAGCGAATACAACAAAGGAAGATAACACAGATTTTATGTTGAAGATTTCTCCGCGTTCAGTGTGTAATAACATCAAATCTTTTCTTACATTCTTTTCTTTAGTTCACAATGGTTCATGGTGTCATCAAATCTTGAAACGTCAATTGAACTCATTTCCCGACGTCATAGAATGATGAATTTTTGCAGAGCGACTTAAGTCCGGTGACAATACAATATTCCATTGTTACTTTCATATATTTCTAAATATTTATATATTTTAAAAGCAATTTTAATATCTTTTTTATTCTCAACTTTTTTATCCTAAAATAAATACTAGGCTGCAACTAGTCTAGGTTTTCCTGGTTGCAGAACACTTTAGGATTTAGGTCACAAAACATTTAGCTTTGAGAAAATGTATCTGAATATCGAAATAACTAGAAAAAAAATAATAAAAAACTTTTTCAACTTGAAAGGCGCGCCATTTCAAGAACTTATAAAGTGACTGTATATGAGAGAGCGCCCATGCTTATTGTTTTAGGCATGCATAAACATTTTTTTTTATTTTTTAGTATGAATTGATTAAGAAAACAATTTCTTTAAAAAGTTTTTTATTATATTTTTTCTGTTGAGTCAACCCTTCTTTAGACTGGAGTCCCCAAATCATGCTTTATAGATTGCCATTGACGTTGTCTCAGTTTTAATAATGTTAATGATTTAAACACTTTAGGTCTTTGTTGAAATTAATAGCAACTGTTGTATGAATCAATGACTCAATGGGTGCCACGTTGTGCAGTACTGTACCCATTTAGTACAGCGTGGGTGCTCTTAGATATTATGATTTTATGATGAGGTAAGCAAGAGTACCTACGCTTTAATTTTCCGATTCTTAAGATTAATTCAATTTATTATTTTTTACTTTTTAGTTCATCTTAAAAAGCGTGCTTTTTAAATCCTTTTTTAACTACTTTTTATGCATAATAAATGAATATTAAACTCCCTGCGAAATAGGCAACCCAAATTTCACAAAATAGTTGCGGCGTTGCGTGCATTTTAGAATTATTTCGAATTATTTTAATTAATTAATTACAGTTATTTTGTCGTATATCTAATGATTGAATATTGTATTGTCATTGGAAGCAAGCAAGTTTACAAAATTTCAAAGAAATCGGATGATGTTAAGTGAGTTTAAAATTGATTGCAAAATTTGTTCCAAACAGACAGACAAGAAAACGAGTTGATCATGTACCGAACAGACAGATAAGAAAGCGAGTTAATAAAAACGTATTAAAATACTCTAATTGTGTACGTTATTTCGATTTAAAATTAACGTGTGTTTCAGAATGTTTTCGAGAAAAATATATTATGTCTGTAATCACTACACTTGACAAGAAGGATTACTAACACATCTCTACTTACCGAATACAGATATATACAACACAAGAAAGTCCGGTAATTATACAAGTGAGACAAGCGTTAGGTTATTTGCTATCAGGAAAACAATTAGAAAATTTTAATTTTAAAATTAATTTTTAATGCCTGTAGGTAACTGTGGCTCTGGCCGGATGGATAATGATGAATTGGTGGAATGGATAAAGTGGAAGGAAACGGGAGAACCCCGAGAAAACCCATGCACACGGTGTTTGTCCACCACAAAGACCACGTGACAGGGATCGTACCTACGACCTCTAGCACCAGAGGGCAAGCAACATTTAGGAGAGAACCAAACAAAGAACTGCCAAAATGATTTAGCGCTGTATGTAACACGAAGATCTTAACGAAAATCTATTCGTTTCAAAAGTTTTCCAAAGCCAATATTGGCTATATTTCTTGTTGGTTCAGGGCTGGTGTTACTGTACATTTGCATAGAACATTTTTACAAATAATAATAATAATAATAATACAATTTGAAAAAACTAGAAACATGAATTTACCTTCATCTTCTTTCGTCGGCAGGGTCCTCTTCTTTCTTGCAGCTTACATTCTATCATTCTAACTTCTAAGAAATAAATCCCAACAACACAGGAAAAATAGTCTTATTAACAAGCAGAAAACAGAGATGAATGCTAATATTCGGCGATCCTGGCTAATTCTCGAAGACCTGTAACGGAAAGTAAAGAAATTACCTTCTGTTACTTCCAAATCTTTCGAATCTATTAAATAAAACCAATAAATTTTGTGAGTATGTATATATAAATATATATGTACATGTTTATCCATTATAAAAACCCACACCATTGGACAAAATGATCCAAATTTGGCATGGGTTGACTTGACCTTCTACTTGGCCAGCGAAAGACCATAATACTGTCTACCCTAATATATACACCGACATGCCACAATCCATGGGGTAACTACATCTCATAGGATCTCAAATTCATACCGTTCGTTGAACCAATCTGTACCATATTCCCCATGGATTCTTCACTCGACAAGAGGAAGACAGGCTATAATTAATGGGATTAATACCAATACCAAATATTTTGTGGATCCTGAAATGCACAGCGCTATCTACCAAATGTTGCACGGTTCGCTCACTTGACGATAGCAAACCTGAAGGCTATGTATGCTTCCTCTATATACATTGACATGCTATAATTTCTGGAATAACTATCCGTGCAGAAGTCATTAACTTCATTCTTTTCTGGAACGTGAACAATTATAAGTATTATATACGTATCTCACGCTAGCAGTTTTCAAATTTTCAGTAACACATTTCGGAAAACTCAGACAAAATTACTTTTTTCTGAACTTTCACGGTCCGCCATTTAGTACAGTAACTTCACTTATTCATGAATTCACATAAGTTTTTATAATGCTGAAGTTTGTGTGAATTTTTTATTCCTCTTAGTCCGTAGGAATAATACAAATAAGGAACAAATTATACTCGAATACTTCTGTTACAATAAACAAACTATGATCAAGGTATGTTTTAAAAAAAATCTGTGCATGAACAGTTTTTCTTTGTTTTGAAAATTTTGCTTCAATGGACAATTTCAGAAATTCAGGATGCAGTTATTGTTACTAACGTACCTAGTCGGGTCATAAGTTCTGTCCCAATTAAAATACGCGGAGGAAAATGAAAATGTTTTGCGAAATAAAATAACGATAAGTGACAATCAATTGGGAACAACATTTATTCAAAATGGTTTCCTCTTGCCTGGACACAGTCTCGTAAACGACGCGGCCTATCATGAATGGCAGCACGCACCACATTCATGTCTATGTTAACCACTGCTTTCACTATAGCAGTTTTCAAGCGGTCCAAAGTTATATGAGGTTGAGAACACACCTTCTCCTTCAAAAAGGACCAGATCTTGTAGTCAAGATGATTTAAGTCTGGACTGGAGGACGGCCAATCTTCGGTGGTGATGAAAGCAATGTTGTTGCGAAACCACTCCTGAGTCGATTTCGCCTTGTGAGCTGGTGCTGAATCTTGTTGGAACACCCAAGGCTTATTTTTGAACAGAGTGTTGCCAAGAGGTTTCACCACCTTGTCGAGAATGTCCTGCTGGTACACTTTGGCACCTGTTTTGACACCTTTTTGACAAAAAATGGACTTTAGTACGGCACACCCAGCCAAACCATCACTGATGCTGGGTGATGATCTCGCTGGACTTGAGGAACTTGTTCATATGCTGCAGCACTGGTTGTAGCATACACTCTATCATTCTGGTGGTTGAGGTGTTCTTCAACATGGAAAATTTTCTCATCTGTAAACAAGATTTGTCGATGCTTGTTATCCGCGTACTGCTGCAGGAGCAACTTTGATCTATTACGTCTGATTTAACCGATCTTGATCTGATCTGATCTTGATCTTATCAAGTGCTGATTTAACCGATGGCCTGTTCTTCTGCCATAGGCATGTAGTCCTAGGTCTTCATTGATCGCCCTTTTCATTGATGATCCCGATATGTTCATTTGCAGGGCCATGAGTTTCTGCTTACGGATCGGATTTCGGGCGATTCGTGCCTTCGCTGCCTTAACGAGAGCTGGTGTCCTAACCGAGCGAGGTCTACCAGTGCAAGGCTTATCCTCAATAGACGATGTTTCATTATATCGCTGTATGGTGCGATATACAAATTTTTGTGTAATGTTCAGTTGCCGCAGTAACTTAAAGATAGTCGTCGGAGGGTGTCCGCACTTGTGTAAGGCCAGAACTGCGATACGATCCTCTGTCTTTCCCCATTCCATCTTCACTCTGCTAGAAACAAAGTAAATCAATGATGTTGTACTTTTAACCAACATTACCGTTTTACATCAATGCTAGGATATTTTCATACATCATTCCTAACTACTGGAATTTTTCGTACAAGTTTGGGACAGGACTTATGACCCGATTAGGTATGTACTAGGGAGCTTCGGAATTCCGGCTCTTTCCGGAAAAGGAATGCCAATTTTTGTTTCCAGAGTTAAGAAAGAAATTCCAAAATTCTGAATTTTAAATAATAAGAAAATGGAACGTGACTCCTCCAAAGTTCGGTAAGGTCAAAACAACAGTTCAAATAATTGGCTATATATATATATATATATATATATATATATATATCGATATTTCATTCGTTCACTCATTCAGCAATAGTAGACAATAAGCAGAATTCCAAAATATTCCAGAATTTTAAGTGCTCCGAATTCCGTTACTGATTTGAGACTTACGAACATCTTTAGTTTGAACTGAATGTACATAAGATATCCAAAAAAATGAAACATTAATTGGCAAGACATACCCACACTAGGATAGTCCACGAATTCAGTTCAACCCCTCCATGTCAGGGTAAGATAATTTACTGATAGGCCTTTACACTCCTATCAGAGATAACTCGCGGGCGATCAGTGAATTACTATTTTCATGTTTGAGTTTTGGTATTCTTTTCATCTTTACTGTCATTTAATAAGATAATATTAAACATTTCTTTTGGTCTTTGGCTAAATGGAATGCATGGAGAAATGAACAACTTTTTAAATTGATATTATAGTACAGATTTTTTGTTGTAGTTTTACGTAAAGTGTAGGTTTCTTTTGTATATGAATGGAAAGAACTGCAGATCTCTAGATGCGATCATGGTTTTTCTTTTAAGATTAATTATATTAATAATTGATAGTATGTTACAATATGCTTTTGAAGTGTTATTATTTTAGTAACTTTACTTGTGGGGATTCGTTGATTAAAACGAAATACTGTGTCTTCATATCCAAGTGGACATGTTGCTTTTCGCATTAGAACGCGGCTCATGTTTGACTTCTGCTCACTCGAACTGATAGTCTTCAGGATATTCTTAGTTTCAGAAGGTATATGATATATTGAATGAAGGCCATGGTTACTGTCTTACTGATCGCTTTATTAAAAATAGTCTGCTTGCTCATGGTTTTCATTCCTGAGAATTTTGATAGGATTAACTCATAGACATCTAAAAGTGCAAAATAAAGAAAATAATATCAGTTCTTTAACTTCCAAATTATCATCTTTTTGGAAGAAGTCTGAATTCACGTATATTATTACTAACAGATACACAAACGGATATAACTGTGTAATCTCCTACAGAAAATGACGTGCATTATTGTACGATAGTCAAAGTCTATGATCTGGCAACTTGTAAACCAAAGAGAATCTAAGAATATAGTTACGGTTGCTACTGACGATTATTATACACAGTGTAGAAACATGAGTCGGTGGCAGCATGGCTGCAAAATAATGAAAGAATTGACATAGTTAATACCCATTCGAATATTGGAGATTTATCAAGAAATAAAAATACATAGAAATTGAAATATGGTTTACAAAAAATAGGAATTGATGTAACAAGTAACTAGGAATTGAAATAATTGAAGAAAAGTATTAAAGCGATCACATTAGAGTAATATATTGATGTTACAATGAGATATATGTGTTGTTTATGTGGAGTCACTATGGTACACACCAGCTGTGATTAGTAGTTCTGATTATAACTAAAATTCATTAATAATGTCGAATATATGTTTGGTTCTATGAGACAATTTACGCACTATTTGATGTAACAATTGACTTATTACGCACTATTTATCAGTCATACACACATTAAGTCACCTTACACCAGGTAGAATCGTCATATATTTACAGTAACAAAAATAAAATTACAGAGTATGTTTGGCATGTTAATATTATCAATATAATTAAAAGTTAAGGATCTTGCATAGAGTAAGATTTGATATTTCAAGGCTCACTTTTATATTTGCCGTATTAATATATCTTTATTATTGTTTCTTGTACAACAACCATCTTCAGAGATTACACGACACCTCTTGATTTCTAACTTATATATTTTATTTGTCCTGTAGGTCCACTTCTAGAAACTTTGTATTTTGTTTCCGTATTCTTTTATTGCTCTTATATAGTGTGCCAGTAAATTACAGTGGGAATTCATGGCAACGAAACGAACATGGATACACGAGAAAGATTCCAAATGAAAGATAAACTTTTAAAATTTCTCTTCTAGGGGTTGGCGAGCAGAGGTTTGGATCACTTACATAGCTACAGACGAGGAAGCCTATGTATACATGGTCGTATATAACATGAATTAAAATACCACCTAGATGTCTCCAGGGATGTCGGAGGGGAGTACATTGACCTCTACTGAATACACAGGTAAAGACTTTGATAGCTTTCATTTATGTGGTCCCTACTTTGTTTTATTGCTATGACTCCAACCATGACTTTATGGACATTGTATACACTTTAATTCTCCTTCAAAGCGTTTACGCAAATATATATCTTAATTTTTTAGCTCACTATTTCACCAAAATCATTTTCTTGCTTTGTGAGGGTCATCTCTATTATAATTCGCCACTATGATTTTACTGACATTTTACTTACATGTTTATAATACTTCCAAATTTTTTTCAAGCAATGAAGATGTACACTGTTCTATTTTTATATTTGTTATAAACTACATGAGATGCTCATTACGTTTTTACAATTTCGATTTCAACTATTTCGTTATCGAGTAATATATTTAGGATATCAATATAAATATAATTATTAAAACTTTTGCCACATAGAAAAGCTATCTACAAATCTCAAACTGCATGTCAAATCTCAAACTATTTTGAAGTTGACAACATCACTATCTCTGCCTTCTACTTCATATAGTAATGATCGTAAATAATGATGATCGTAAACGTCAACAATAATTTTACATAATAATAAATATAAGATGATGTTCTGATCTTTGCACAGATTTAAAAATGATTTTCAAATAAGGAACAGAAGATCTGATCGCTATTTGGACGACGATTAGCAATAGAATCCAGTCCCAAAACTCAAATATTAAAATTTCCCTTTGCGTGTTTCCAGAAAGGTTTATTTTCGCTTAGAAAAAATGATTCATTTGATAGCTAAAGTATGCTGCCATCTAGAGGCAGTTAAACTAAGTGCCATCTATCTCCCTTAAGAATATTTCCTTATGTGATCAATTATATCGAAGTTCACGATTTGAACAACAAGCGATTTGGATTGCTATTGCTAATCGCTCTCCAATTCGCAGCATACTTCCTTATTTCTACTATTGTAACTGAAGACTCATATTGCGCTCAGCAATAATTTCATGCTTTAATTTTAACTGTATACTTTCGAGGTTGTGTATTATTCAAGATATAATTTATTAACAATTTCATTTTATGTTTGTTGATTACAAGAACTTCTTTCTAAAGAAAACACATCACCAATTCAATAAATACTGCAGCCTAGTAGCACCAATTCAATAAATACTGCAGCCTAGTAGCACCAATTCAATAAATACTGCAGCCTAGTAGCACCAATTTAATAAATACTGCACCAATTAAAAAATCTGAAGCCATAACCTATTCTTCACCTAAAGCAAGGTCAATAAATAACTCTGGAAATAATCTTACCTCATCCATCGGCGTGGTAGTCTCGTCGTGTCAGTTTATATTCAGTGATCTTCCCACTGTCGTCTCCTACGGCTCCAATTTCTCCAGCTGAAACAATAAGGTAAAATTTATTTGCACGCTCAGAAAATTTAATTTTACATATTGTATTATTGTTTAATTAACAGAATTCGAGATATTAAGGTGTTTGAAATAGGTAACTTCCGAAAGTTAATGCAATTCTAAAAAATAAACTAAAATCTCACCTATAGATTAAAAAAAATAATAAAGCATGATACACCAACCGATACCTTTCCATGAAAGTGTTAACAGACAATATGATGTTTTATTTGATAAAAAAATAAGAACTATTGACTTACTCCCAATGATATAGTGGCAAAGATTCTTTATTTCTAATCAACGCCTGGCACCCGTAAAACGTCGTGTTCTGTATATGCTGGACGTAATGATTTAAATTTGCCAGGACTTTTCTCAGTATTACACTGCAAAGAAACATTGTATTTCTTTCCTTTAGTGATTCTTAAGATTATAGCTGTCTCGTCTTACATTTTACTGTAGCCATATAGAAGGTATGGCTGAGGTAGCAGTCAAGGTGACTGTTAAAGATATAATTCTGGTATTCACTCGGTGAGATTAAGGAAAATATGTAAGGACGCCGAAGTGATCGGGACTCAAGCTTGCGCTACTTCTCCAATGCTTATCCAAAGCTTTCAACTACAATATCTATATCCTATATGTTTTCTTTCACATACATTTTCTCGGGAAAGTGATCGCCGAGGGACACTATCCCTCTAACTTTTGACAGGCTTATTCAATAGACGTTTGTAGAATTACTAAAATCTGAATTTAAAATATAACACGATAAATTTTTAAATTGCGGGTAAATCATATGATTCATTTATCACCGGGAATTGCTACGATGCCATTACTCTCTTTAGTTGTCATTTTCGTCCTAAGGAAGCTTCTAAGACCCAGACTTACAATGTAGATCCACAGACCAATACCCACCGCCACTCGGCAAGAACGCAACCCTTCCGCAATTATCTGTCTTACCATCACGATCGCAATAAGACCTGACAGTATACTTGTTTGAAAGTCGTGTTACTGAAACACAAAAGAAGCTACTAAGAGAAAAAATACGGGTTTGAATTTTCTTGGCATATGAGTCTTATACCTACACCACCATAACTTGTAGACCAAGCATGCAATGAGAAAATCCAGTGCCGAAGGTTACGATGAAGTTGTCGTGAGTCGATTTCCTCATTCGGTGTCAAGGTCTCGTAGATAGTGGTCGATTTGTACAGTGGAGTGGAACACGTTTTCCATCCGTAGAATCTGAAAATAGATTTGACCTTCCTTCCACTGTTTGCACCGTCACCCTTCTTTATGAGGCTTCCTCCAGGCCTTGTGGAGTGTATTAACCTCGGTCAAGTTCCCTGGTAGCTTTCTATTCCGGCTTTAAATCATACTCGTACAAAAGCAAAAGATATTAAGTTAAAGTCAACCATATAATGAATACGTTTTAATAAATATTTACTAGCTTTTAAATACAAAGCTACGTAAGGTAAGGGAACACCAGACCTTATGATGAATGAAAGCCAGATTTTATTGAACAGTACATCTAAACTTGGAATTTGTTTCTTGTATTCGAAGTAAATAAAAAATGGAATGGACATAACTTGTTATTGTTTTAAGCAATACTTGAAGTCTTATGGAACTATATTGCAACATTATCATGCTGGATAATATATCTATAATTTGGTACTGTATGTGGAGCTATTGTGTACTGTAAGTGATATAACAAATATGATGAAATGTTGACTCGCTATTGAGGTTTGCGTATTGTAACTATTGGTATAATCTGCCTACTTAAGCATTCGCATATCATATATTTTTTTAGAACTTTGGAGAGTGTATCATCATTGAATATAAAATGAGTTAGTATAATAGATGCATGTTAATCTTGTACTGGTTAGTGCATGTGAGAAGAAAAATGTTACGAACAACATAGCAGTTGCAAAGCAATTATCTAATTATAACTAACCTTGTAACGCCCTACTCTCTCCCCGGAGGCAGGCAGACACAAAAGCAGACAGGAGGCCAGTGACGCCCTGCTGCCCAAAGAGGGATTACCCAAAACTTCATATAACCTGGCAAAACCTACCTGGGAGAAAATCCTGCATTACGCCACAGGAGAGGGCACAAAAATAAAACAAAAGAACCCCCTATCAGACCTGAAGACAAGGTGGGTACCTACCCTTCAATGCCTTGTTTTAGTATAGCCCATCAAAGACACGCACTATTCAAAAACACGAAGCATGTATGGAAGAAATCCGAAAAGAAGTACTAAGACGCAGAGAAGTTGGCGAATTGCAGAAGGCTAAAACACCAAAAAAATACCCCAAAGGAAAAAAAAGAGGGGGGGGGGAGAGACATTGGCGAGAACATACCGCTAGAAACAGTTCTCAAAACACACATCAGCTTCCCAAATATGCATTCTTCGAGCCCGATGCTCGTTAAAGACATACAGAAGAAGGAAGAAAGAAAACCTTAAGATAAAAACATGCGCAAAAGGAAAAAGCAACCGAAGAATAGACGAAAAAATATTTAGAACACAAAACGTTATTTTAGTGATCTACTGTAGCTGAGTTACTATTCAGAGGTACCCATCAGTACATCGAGCAAGCCGGTCAATTCATAGCACATTCCACCTTATTCAGCTACCACTCTCATCACAATCACTATAACTCACTTCCCATAAACGGGAAAAACAAAAACGCAACATCGAACTATGTACCTCCAGGCGGAACCCAGTTCCCCTTCCCTGGGACAGTAGTCGACCCTCGACCCTAGTTGACTATTCTATAAAATTTAGTTTAGTCTCTGATCAAAACATCCAACCAAACTTCATCTGAACCTCTTTATCATATACGTATGAACAATAACACTTGTTATGGACTGACATAACGAAAGGTAGAGAACCTTCAAACAGTATTACCACTAAGTTGGTAAACTACCTACTTCTTAATGAAACCTTCACGCAAGGAATATCTGGTAAAATGTATTTATTTTACTTAAGGAAAACAAACGCAATGCAAGAAGATTGGTCATTGAATTTCACTGGAAAAAGAGTTTCTGAAGAAAATTCTTTAGCACATCAAAACGTGTTTCCAAAAGGTGTTGTTTATTTCATATAACATATAATAAATCAGAAGATTACAGTAACGCTTTACCTCTGAGCAGAGTCATAATTTCACACACATTATTCTAAAAAGATTAAGATATTTCTCTGCCCAAAAATTAGGTTTGGTATTCTACACTTTGGCTCAGTTAAACGAAATTTCTATTATTACAAAACACAGCTTAACTTTTTATGAAAAAGATTCAATACATCTTTATTTACTGGGCAGAATTGAGTTTGAATATTCCAAATTGCTTGTCAAAAATTTAGTAAGTATTCACATTTTCCAATAACACAACCTAACCGCCAGTTTGATAATGCAGACATGGAAACCGTAGGTTGGGTTAGGTAAATTTATAAGTACACAATTTTGATTCGCTTAGACTGGCTTAGGTTATCGAAAGTAACGAAGGTGTTTTGAACTTTGTACCCGAAATAAACACTGCGATACGTTTAAGTTTGCAGTTAGCTGAAGGGAGCATACTTTCGCAATTATCGTGCAATTTAAGCCACACTAATTTCCAAACAAACAATCAAAATGCTATGGGGAAAATGGGATGTGCATTTCAAAACTTAGCATCACTCAAAGCGCAAGGTGTGAATTTCTATGACTTCTAAACGAGGTTAACATCCTGTAAATTCGTTACCTAAATATATATGCGAATCAGACTTGGATTTCAGAGAGAAAGGAGAAGTTTAAACTATCAACCAAACATACCTGTAGTATGGAACCCGACCACCGAAGCCAACCAAATTAAGCGATCACATCCACTTCACTCATATCTCCATAAAACACACCACTGACATGCTGAAGGTACACTAAATCACTTTCACACACACACACTGGAAAGGGGTTCAGTCCCACAATGAATTATATTTTTTATTTAAAAAAAAAACGAAGAACCACGCCACTCCACATACATACGCATAAAATCACTTCACACACTCAGCCACCAAACAAACCACTATTAGCTACTCCTCGTCGACCTCCAGTTTGGGTCGGTATGGAAGATGAAACTCCAAACTGCAGGATAATCTCTCCTACACCTTGTTGAGGTTGTAGAAACCGGTTACAATATATTCTTCTAAATGTAGAGGCTGCTTTATCCTTATGTAACTATAAATATGCTAGCTTGCATTGAAATTTTACTTTATATGTAATTTTCTATCGTAGCCGTATATGTTACAGCCTTCACTATTCGACGACCATAATGAAGTGTCTCTATCAGCAACCAATCAATCAGAGGCGAGAATCTAACCGGAAACAAAAATGAGAAGAGGGCGTGGTTCAACTTACCAACCAACACAGCGAAATAAATTCAACAATCAAAGCTTAAGGATTGTTTATGAAGATTTAAACGAAAGAAAATTTAGTGAAAAATATAAGACAATAAGATACTCGAAGAATAACTAAGTAAAAAAAGAAGAAAATAATAAAGAACAAAACCCCGCCATTTCAAGACTCAATGAGATAACCGGATAGGATCGGCTTCTTCACATTTGGACGAATTAAAACTCTTTGAACTGAGCCGATGTCGGCTAAAGAAAAATATCGTCTCTGAACCAACAGAGCTTCAGAAAGAAGAAGAAGAAGAAAACACACAAAAAGAAGGGGAGAGGGTAAGATATGACGCAACCAACAGATGGTGCGGGGGCTCGCTACAACCTAACCCTGCGCACCAATCGTAATGAAAGTTGAACAGTTTTGAAACCACTTAATATCATACTTGCATCATTTACTAACGACTTAATAGATATGACAGTTAGAGAGAATATTTCTATGAATAATTTAAGAAATTATCCTGAAGTCATTGTTATCATTTAAGGAAGAATATGACGACAGGCAAAATATGTGATTTCACTTAAAAGGGAAAGAAGAACGAGTTTACCTTGGATTGAAAATTATGTTGTAAAATTCATGGAGTAGAGGCTAAGGTTATAGAAGAATGGGAAAAACTACAATGAAAATTAATGTTTGGAGGAAAATATAATCTAATTAGAAGAATTGCCCTTACTTCGTTCTAGATTTGGATTCCTTAGTTAGCTTATATATCAGCGATGACTAACTTAATGTGTGGGTATGAACAAAGATGGGTATGAATAATATATCTAGAGATAATAGTAAACATCTTATTGTTATGTGGCAACATTGTTGCCAAATATATACTTTCGTGATAAAGAGGCAACATTAAATTTTCTTTAAAAATAACGTTGTTTATTCTTTCATGAAAAAGAACTTGTAAATAAATACAACAAAATTTAGGAACATATTTCAATCATATACATTACAGACTCGTCTTGTACTTCCTATAACCAAAAATAAATTAACATTTGAATTATAAATTTATTTATAGTAGGTTGTATATTTATAGAATAGTTCTACTTAGTTTCGAACACGTTTTCTTATGCGTTAAATTGCATGAATTCAAATCACAGGTAACAGTAACAATGTATATCTGATATTTTTATTTTCAAGAAGCGTTGAAGAAAAGAACGAAAAGGTTAGAGGTGAAGTAGGATTAGAGGAAATGATAATATCAATGCTCTGTAAAGCGATGATTATTAGAAGGAGGAAAAAATACATTTTTTTATTCATGAGAATACTAGGTTTATCTCTGAGTTGGTAGTTTCTTTTAGTTCTGTATTTCGACATTTATTCCACTAGAAAATTTAATTACGTCTTCCTAAAAATCACTTACATTTATCTACCTAATATTATCCATATTTGAATGTGATTATGAAACATTTAAATTAAAACGTTAGAAAAATTTCGGAGGCCTTGAACGGAAGGAAAGAAATTCTGTGAATGTGCGAAGGACAACGTGGTAAAATATAGGTGTAGATACAGAGAGAGAAAAATCCCAAATCAATTATTTGTGGGAGGAGAGGAAATTCGGTGAAAATAATTTTCTTTCAAAGATGAAGCAAGTAGCTAAAACATAGAAAATAAGATGAAGAGGTGATGATTTATACAATTCTTTGAACAAAATAGTTCAATTGGTAATCAACGAACCAGTTCTGTGGCAGAGACCAGCAGATAGCAAAGTTCAGAGAACCCATAAGAACGGACTGGAGGGTCTATATAGTACAATCAAACCTAACTCAATAGAAACAGTGATAGCAAGAGGAATAGAGTGCCTAATGTACATAAGAAGAGGCAGAAAACAAAAGAAAAATGAAATTATTATAAGAGAGAAGGATAATTTGAATCTGTACTGAGAATATTTTATATAGACATAAATAGAAAACCTAGATACGATTATTAAATTAATGAACATAAACTTACACATTGAAACTATTATTTTTGAGTATAAACGGTTGAAAAGGATAATAGCCTACACGGCTTCCAGAGCCAAGTAAGTAGTCCGAGGACATATGAAGATGGTCGAAAATAAATGTAAAGAGACAATCTGAATATAAATATCAAAAAGGTTTCTTCGCTCTCAGCACTGAAATATAAATAAACTTTTCTCCGTTCAGAGGATGATGAAGGGTAATTTTGTCATCATAATCATTTTCCACAGCTGTTAAAACCTCGGGATCGGTCCACTGCTCCGTAACGTCTCTCCATTATCTTTTACACTTCAACAGATCCAATTCTTCTACTTTTCTCCATTCTTATCTTCAATTTCTGACTTTGTCCTTTCTCCAACTTTCGTTCTTCTTCTTTGCCTCTTTCCATCCATTTTGCACTGTAATACCTTCATTGATAACTTTTCTTCATTCATCCATTTAACATTTAATTCTGCTCCTTTCTATGCTGTCTTAAAATCTTTCTTCTTCTACCTTCTTTCCTACATTTTTCATTTCTGATCATATCCATTATTCCTTAGAAATACCGTTCCTACTTTCGCCTCTCTTTTTCATCGTTCGACTCATTTATGCATATTGGTACAAAGTATGATTTTACTTTTTGGTAGAAAACCACAACTTGCTGTCCTTTCCTATCTATTACTTCCCTAATTGTACCTGATACTCCTAACAAGCAATTTAGGTTTCATAAACTTCGTATCTAGTTCTTTACTTAAAACTTTATTTGAAACACAATAGCGAAGGAAAAGTAAACTTAATTATATAGTATATGAGGAAATTCATTTAAAGTCACCTGCAAAGTAACACGACGTAAGAAGATCAGTGAATTGAAACCAACTCCTTCGACGTTCTGCAATGTAAACGGAACAAGAATAATATGAGTAACACACACAATAATATTTGCCGCATATTACTTACATATCTGAATTAATGTGAAAGAAATGGAAGAACTCCATTATAACTTCAGAGGAATTTTCTATATGAGTTAAGTTAGGAAGCATCGCTGTATTTTGATTCATGTAATCTTTCAATGTAATAGAAAAGTCAAGTGGGGACTTTAGCTTTGACAAATTTTCATTATATTGTTTAAGATCACTTATATTATTCTTGTAGGAGCAATTAATCTCTGATATAAATTTGTAATGAATCTCATTGCTTAAATTTTTCAAATGTTCTTTGTAATTGAACTTTGCCATTGTAATAGTAATTGGTACTTAGCTTTCGTAAAGTCAATATTTTTAAGATGAGAAGCAAAATGAATGCAATGAGAAACACATGTAAAACAACAACATGGCTATGATTTACTTACACTAAATTAACCATAATTTTATCTCTATTTTATGTCACGTCATAGTTTAAATAAACAGTACACGAAAAGTAGATGCATTTCACTATTACAGCTTCGGGATTGGGTGGACTAAAAAAGATAAACAAGTTTGTTTCAGAGTTGATCACGTATTTATTACTAAAGTTTAAAAGGATCGATTTTTAGCAGATTTATTTGATCGCTCGATGATTTATTTCAGGTAAGTTCAAAAACATTATTTATTTCTGATAAATGAACAAATCAGGATTTGGGTTTCATATAAACGTAACTCCATTGTAAAGTTATGGAAAATGTATAAAGTTACGTTTCTCTAACACTCAAGTACCGAAATATTAGCTCATATTTATATAACTGTACTGAGACAGTAACAAAAATATACGAATGCAGAAAATTCTAATGGAAGAACGAGTGTGTTTCTTTCACATTAAATTACTTGTAAGTTTCAAATACATTAAAAAAAATATATTTGTCATTACAGACCTAATGACTAGAACGCACTAAATAAATCTATTATTTGATAAGAATTACGTATATCTAATGCGTAATACCTAATAATACATGTATCTACTTTCAAACTATGTTTTTCTAACAAGAGTCAAATTTCTACTGCAATAAGAAATATTCCTACGCAACCATCGCATTATGACTAAATATTTAGAAATTGTTGATAATTTGATGTGATTAAGACTGAAAAATTGCTTTTCATTCGAAAATAATTAAAACGTTAATGTTTATAAATTGTGCTTAATATGAAATGATGCTGTCTCCCGTTGACCCATAACCCTCAATGAAGCTGTTCTGAGAAAAAAAACAAACTTTTTTTTTGCATGGACGTCCACAAGAATAGCATTGTTTCCTCTGTTTTGTCTATTCTGTTACTTGGATGTAATTGCTTACACAAGTAGCAAAATTTGAGAATGGCATACGACATGTTTAGCATTACATTCGTAACATTATCTCATTTAAAAAAAAAATAAAAAAATTGGCAATTCTTGTACAAAAAATGACATAATTGTATACCACCAGAAAGAGTATGCTCAAGTGTGCAAAACTATTTACTGAGGTCGAGATTGGCAAGAAAGTGACTAGTAGAGTTTTATATTTATGAACTACATAAATATAAAACAAAGAATCATAACATAAAGAGTAAAGATTTAACAATTATTTTCAGAGTAATGCGCATGTTTTAAATTAAGAAACATAATTCCCATCTGTCTATGCTATCATTGCCAAGATGGATTAGATAACAAGTATGAATGAAGTGTAGAAACGAGTGAAAGACGTAGATCGTTATGGGTAAAATAGAAAATCAGGAGTTGCATAGTTAAATAGTGTGAACTCAGAAACGCAGAATGGATATAAAAGGAAGAGAAATAAGTGCATGTAACTATTGAAGAAGGTAATTGAAAGTAAAAGAGGAAGATGTGGAAAACGGGTAACATAGAAAGTATTAATGAAAAAAATAAATAATACAAAAACCGTAAAGAAGATTGATGGACAGGACTTAACTTGCATCGAAGGTCTTGTTACTATCGACAGAATATTAATAATGCTGATAAATAATATGAATTATGAGAAGAAATAATGACGATGATGATGATAATGATGAAAGACACATTTTAGAAGAGAAAAATCTTTTCATGGACTCATGAGCAAGGAGATAAATAAAAAATTCTTTTTTTTCCTTATGAAATATTACGCTTTTTGAACCTGAAATGGATTCTACAAAGATTGATGAAGTTAAATGGTCAAACAGTTCACAATACCTGCTAAGAAGGAGATATTATTAAAAGGATCAAGATGGAATCATATTTTAGATAAACATGGGATTATGTAACTATTGATATTGCATGACCATGAAAGGCTGAAAATGTCGGTCGGTTTGTGCATGACATTTAATTTTAAAATAATCAGTAGCATTTGATCTTGTTTTCATATCTCACAGTCAGTGGTAAATCAAACCCTTGGCAAGCAGGAGGCCTGACTTTGCTTCAAAATTACATATATATATATATATATATTTCTGCACATTTTTAAACTTGGTTACACACGAGGTCTTTGCTTTAAGTAAGAAACACATACAAATCCCATAATTAGTTGCAATTGAAAGATGATATGTTACTGAAAGTAACAATGTTCTTCAAGTAAAAATTTGATTTTTCATTGTTAATTAACAGATACTCTTTCTATGTAAGAGATATTTTCTGCTCATCGACAGAATAAATCAGTAAATATGTAAGTAAAATGAAGTATATTTATCTTGATTCTATTTAAGAGATATTTGTTGTTCAAAAACAAAAAATAAATAAAATTAAGTACATCCTGTTTTTAAGGTATATTTGTAGTTTGCAACCAAAAGTTAGTAAAAGATATTTGTTATTCCAAAACAGAAAAAAAAATGTTTTCTGTTGCAGTATTTTTATTTTTATTTGGTTGTTGTTAAGCTTTGCATTATGAGATTTCACATAAACAAGTAAAATAAACTGTACTCATAATATTGAAGTAGTAAATAATCTCTGCTAGTCTTAATTCTTTTTTGCCTCCTTCTGGCCTTCAAATGAAACTCAGTCGTAGTAGTGTTACTTCTTATACCTCTCCAGAAGTAATAGTCTTCCTCGTGTATTTTAATGGTTAAAACAGTGAATGAACAAAATACTTACCATCGCGCTGAAAATTATATATACCTGTTTTGTTTTACACTGAAAACCATTACAAACAAACATCTAACAAAGTAATTAAACACAAATATGATGTGTAGGACTTACGCAATGGATTCTCTAGTGTGCCGTATGAAAGTAAATTGCAGGCTCTTTGCAGTGGAATCATTTTTAACTAAATATTTTTTTCGTGTGTGTGTGTGTGAGAGAGAGAGAGTATCTCAAACAACTTTAAAAATATACATTTTGCAGAACGATTACTAACATTAAAACGTGAGCTTCGGGAACATCTTTATCTAGAATGAACAACATTTTGTTGATATAGATTGCACTCTAACCTACCTCACGTTTTATTATATCCAGTAACCATACTTTTCTTCGTTTAAAACTGACCAGTTATAACGTCCAAAGAAAAACATAAGAGTTTTTGACCCAACCGCATAAATTTCTTCAATATTTTCGAAATTGAACTGTTTTGAATATCGATCAGAACTTTACGGTACCGGTAATATAAAGAAATATTTTTTTTAAATCTAAAGTTCAATGTATTTAAAAATTGAATACGTGTCGTACATAAAATTATGAGGGCATACCAACACACTCAGACACAATTTTCGATCCATGTCATCTGTAACATATCACTTCAAAATGATGTAAAAACTACTATCACAGTGAAGATATTTTCGGTAAATATTCAGTATAGTGGAGAAATATGCTTTCCCCTAGAAGCAATGTAGTACTTTAGGGATGTTATTCAAACTTAAATATATATTTTATATACTACGCAAGTTATTACTCTTTCTATGAACTATGCAGATGGAACAATAGACACGACTGGATGAGAAGACCAAGACTGCCCACAGGAAATATTGAGAGAATAATTCAGAAAAGAAATTTGAGAACAATAATATTCTCTGATGGACATTTATCTTTGCTTGCTCTTAGCCACATCTATTTATTATGCCTACAACAATACAGTCATGATCTTTCTAGAAGGTTACAATTTTGGTTGGAAAGAAGTGATTATCCGTAAAAGCGTAGTCATGAAACCGTCTTGGGTCTGACTGAACATGAAAAGAAACTTAATTAAATAACATACAATTTCAAATAAATTACTTCTTTAAATAGAATATAATTTTCTTAATCATAAAGTTTGGAAGCCTGTTATGTTTTTAGGAACAACAAAAACTTTCCGGTTTGATGTAACAATTCATCCACTTTATTGCAAACCAACAGCTCCTGTACTTCGAGCGAAAATAGTGAAATGTCGAAAATAGGTTCGATAGCTAATTATCTCGTACACGAGAACAGACTGTTATGGGTGAGGATGTGATAACACCCCAATAATATATTCGTTCAATATACCGAGTCTGTAATTTTTGAATATCTGTTCTGTAAATGAAAAAAACAAAACAACAAAACAAATATATTTTGTATAGCATATAATTGAAGTCTTAATGTTTGATAAGTAATATATTTCGTCGAAATACCTTACAATACAATACATTAACAAAATACTTGATACAAAATATCATGCTTCGATACGCAACAGCTTTGCACTGCAAATGGCGTAGCTCGTGGAATATTCCAAGAATATTAATTTTCTATTTAACCTTTTAATATTCCTAACTAAATATTTTGTAACTATTTTGGCTACTTTGAACAGACCAATTATCTGTAATGTTAGCTAGCATTGAAACTGAATAGGAACTTGCAGTTATTATACAAACGAATGGAAAATTTTGGCAAACGATCACTCGCATGGTATAAAAAGTACCAAGTTCGCTACTACCAAAATTGGGATTGAGTACGGTGTAGATTTTAATTCCCTATTCTTAACTAGCTATTCCAAGAATTGGGCATTACCCTACATTATCTCTTCTCTTTCCCCAAGTCTGGGATCTGGTCCACCTTAGTTTCTACTTCCTTTTACGAATTATATCATAACTATCAAAAGGGCATAAGAAATAATACTTAAAGTTAATGACTATGCAAATATGAGAATTACTATCAGCAAACTACAAAAGATTGGCTTCTTGGAACATACTCACCATTTGACGCCATGGATTACAATCGAATTCCAAAATGCAGCAACCAATTTAGAAAATAAAAAAAGGACATAAATACTGGTTTGCCGACAAACTGGCAACCTTCATATACATCCCGAAGGCGATAGACTATTTGTGTTAAATTTCTTTAGTACGTAATTTGATTCAACCAGTCTTATGGGAACTCAAGAAACAAGCGTTTCACCCATTTATTGCTAGATTCGTTGATTGTCTATCTTGTTAATAGTAGCACAAATATTTTCCATTAGGTGGAGTCAAAGTCACTCACATAGCTTGAATTTCATAATCAGAATATGACCAATGTCAACTATTTCGAAATACGATGAATGCCAGTACTATTTATGACCATTGTTGTAAGAACGGAGAAAATTAGTTATCACAGCAACAAACAAAGATATCAAATAAGTAAGTTAAACAAGGTTGTCGTATTAATTTCTTTTATGTATAGCTCAAATTAAATGAAAGGAAAAGCAGTTAATTCCTACGTTAACTTACTTGTAGTGTGATTACTACATTTCAACCAGGTGGTGCTCAATTCTATAAAATTGACTATTGTTCAATACTAAATTCTCATTTTAGTAGTGAAGCTGCTTCATACTTCGTCCTGATTCCGTTTTACCAACGGATCATCTGATAAAATTATTTTTTTCTTGATCTTCTGTTGCAAAATGAAAGTCTATTTTTTCACTTTAATTGACCTCATAATGAAATATAGGAATACTAACATCATAAATTTCTTTTGATACTTTATCCTTTAAATAACAAGAACTAGTACGCAGTCTACCAACTCTTGTTCCTTTTACAGCACATGGCTCTGACATAGTGTTAGTAATTAGGAGGATCTAGGTAATTACATTACATTACTCTCTCTTTAATCAAATCATCCTTGTATTTGCGAGTTTAGAAAATCTTTTCCATGTCCTTCATATACTCATTCTTTATTTGTTCTTTTTCTTTAACATTCTCTTTCTGCCTTCATTTTTTACCGTCGGACAATTTTGTCTAGCTAGGAGATCACGGTCCTTATTATCCTTGCCTTAGATGATACGACTTGACTTCTCAATTGGATAACCAAACTCACATATGAATATTTAACTTTTGTCATCATAACGTATACACTTTGTTAGTTTATGAGAATGTATAACATTCTTTCTGCCGTTCCAAATAGAAACAAACAATAATTTCAGATAAATGGGTTTATATAACCCTCACTAAATTCTCCCACGTTGAAAACTCTGAAAATGTTCACCTGAAATCAAACGAACATATCGCCTGCTGTTTTTACCAATAAGTTACAAAAAGGTGTTGATTCGGTCCCACAAGGTTAACAACAAAGCAATAAATACAACATACTTTCATGGTACTTACCTTGTAGCTCCCTGTTGTTGTTTATTACCTTAACATTGTCAAATCAAGGGATGATCTTGTGATTATATTCTTAAAAGTTAGATTTGAAAGTAAGGATGTAAGTATCCAGTAGTATGTAGGTTTCTATTTCAACTCGTGATTTTAAATCTGAAAAATGAATTTAAAATAGAACATCGGAAATACGAAGGTGGTGACAATAATAATAATAATAATAATAATAATATAACCAGTAGTAATAGTTTATTGTTGTTTGTTGCTCCTACTGCTCCAATGGACGAAGATAAACTCAGTCAACCTGGTGTAGTGTTTGTAGCAAGTTCGTTCGATCTGACTTCAAGCCAACCATTTTGTTTTCACAAGTAATGGGATAATAACTAGATAAAAGCCCTAGCAAAATAGTATTTCGGGATTTTCGTGCCCTGCAGAGGCTTTGTCTCGCAGATATATGCGTTTTCATTGTTTTATGTTGTTAAATAACTGCCTTATTACGAACTGATACAAACAATATGAAGAATGAAGGGAAAATGGTTTACGAACTGGCATAAAATATGAACCCTTTTTCCTGAAAATGCCTTTTATTAAGCAAGAACAATTCGTGGACACAAAAAGGAACAAACCACCTGGCAAATAAGGAATAATAATAAGTAAAAAAGATATGAAAAGAACAGTGAAGTAGAAAGAAGTTCAATATGGAGTATTGGAGAGGAAGTGATAGAATTCTGTGAAAAGATTTTATCCACTGCCGGGTTCAGAAAGTTGCTGGAACACGAGCTGGTAATAAGTAATAGAATGTATCAAATGAGGGAATTGGACACAAAGGGATGTAAGCAGAGATGTATTTAGGAGGGCGATGGGGGTCTTAAACTCCCCGAAATTCAAAGTTTGATGAAAAATTAATATTATTTTAGCATTATTATACATATTAAGACACACCTTGGACCCCCACCGAAACCCGAGGATTCTTTCGGAAAGAAACTTCTAGATACACACCTCGATGCCAGTGAAATTTTAGAAAAATTTCAATTAAACTTATCTTTCATACATACCAGAATATTCTTGTTTTGTGATTCTTCAACAGAAACACATGAGGGTGCAACATGTAAATCTATTCATATTGAAAAGTTTAAAATACTTTTGCCATTCTCTGATCTGCACATTCACTGGAAACATGCACGCCGAAGAAAGTTTTGCTTGAAGAGCTTCCACAAATTACAAAGTTATAGGAATGAAAATCAAGACTACTAATTATCACAAGTGAAGCCACATTTCCAATTCACTTCGTTTTTTATGGAAACGCAATGCAATGTAACAAATTTTCATTTTTTTCGTTAATAGTACACGTAATGGGTGAATAATTGAGACAGACAATATATTTTATCAATCTACTTGTTTCGTGAAATATATGCGATTTTCAATTATCTTATACCATGTCTAGGTGTAAATAATTTTACTTGCATCACTGAAGATAACCGAGTATTACTTACGTCACATAGAAGGCATCTGTAATATATAACACAGATAAATAAAGCACTATTCATAGGAAAAAAAGGAATCGCTTACACTTAAAAAATCTTTAAAAATGCACTTGAATTTCCTGCTACAGGTATGACTAGTCAATGATTAAGATGAGGGGGCGGAAGTATATTGAGTAAATGGTGAGTCCAGAAGGAGGGTGTGGGAAGGGGGTGCACATATTGTTGTTATACAATGACCTTATGATCTGCAATCCAATAATTAGGTTTCTATCACTTTAAATCATTAAAGTCCTATGATTCTGTATGTTACGAATTTCTCTTTATACGAGTTACGGTTCCCCAAATGTATGTCTCCTTCCAAGGACCTTAAAAGAGGGAATAAAGTCAAGATGGTGGGGATGTTTTTTGAATGAAATTCTTGATTCCTTTAAAGAAGAAAATCATACATAAATGAACGAAATGCATTGACGAGAAAACACCTTAAAACTAGAGGTAGGCTTTATCTATGACCCTACACACGGCTAGTATCCAACAAAACCCAGTTCTTGACGGATAACTAGACCACAAATATGCCAATTACATTAGGCTTGCACAAGTGTTCGTGATAAATCTCTAATCCGTTGCACAAAAAACCTTCTACACTTACGTAGTATCTTGGCGAAGTTCGCGTGCACAGTTTCACACTTAGTACTATAAAGTCACTTAAAATTTTCTATTCCTACTATCCTAAGTTGTACACAATTTTCGGCTTCTTCCATTCTCAGTTGTAGACAAGAAAAACGTTCACTGAACACACGTGGACAATTGGAAGAGAGAGAGAGAGAGAGAGAGAGAGAGAGAGAGAGAGAAACAAAAAAAAGGCGGAAATCCATATCAAAAACAATTGAGGACGTTCTGAGCGCAATGGGAACGGGTTATGGAAATGGTGTTTTGTGTTGAAAATTGAGCTTGGTACAATAAATAATAATAATAATATCAATAATAACAATAATAAACTGGAATACAGTGTAGAAAAGCAGCCAGAAAAATTGGAATTCAATCTAGAAAACGCAGTCCACTTTCTCTGACTCCCACTAAATCTACGCTAAATCTAAACGAAATCCACTTCTTCTGACTGCGTTTTCTATACTGTATCCCACTTTCTCCGACTGCGGGTTTTATACTGAATTTCACTTTCCTGACTGCGCTTCCTTTACTGTGTTTCAGTTTGTATTATTATTATTATTTATTGAACCCAGCTCAATTTTCAACACAAAACACCATTTCCTAAACCCGTATCCCATGAGAACTTGAGCACGCGCAGAACGTCGTCAATTGTCTTTGATGTGGACTTCCGGAATTTTGTTTTCCTACCTCTTCCAATTGTTCACGTGTATACAATCAACTCTTTTCTTGTGTACAATTGAGGATACAGAAGCCGAAACTTTTAAGTGATTTTATAGTGTTAAGTGTGTAATTGAGTATGTGATCTTCGTCAATTCCTTTTCTCTCTATTCAAATTTCACCTACTATATTGCGTATCCGGCCTTCTCCTATATGTACTTGATATATACACACATATATATATATATATATATATATATATATATATATATAAGATGGTAAAAAGGGAGTAAAACGTACCTACTTTGGAGGATACAAAGGCAGGCGTACACGAACATCACACTCAATTGAAAAGCGGCAACGTTACACAAATGCATGTTCACATTGCTTGGAGAAAACATAAACAGATAGGACTGGTGCGAAACTAGTGATAAGAAGCCGCCATGTTACCAACTGATAGTGGATAACAGAGTGGCCATGCAGTGTTCGATTTGTTATAAATTACGAAGGGGGATCCTAAAACTAGTGATTGCTGGAAAGTTTTAACATACTACCTGTTTTTGTAAAAGCGCAAAGATCACTATTCCCTGGTTGGGGTGATATTCGGAATCAACAACCGGGGATAAAATTTTCACCCACCAGAGAAAATACCCTGCATCCCTTCCCTGGAAAATTGAACACTGTGGCCAGGTTATGCAGGTTGATAAATGACTAAAGGGCTGGAGAAAACACAAAATAGAGAAGGAAGTGCGAGGTTACTAGGAGTTGATGAGAGGCTTCCTAAAGGAATAAGAGAGCAAAGAATCAGAGGGGAGAGGAAAATAATTATAATAACAAAGATGAAGCGCAAAAAGGAGAATAAAGAAAATAAAATAGAGACGGAAAGAAGAAGAGAATGGAAGAAGGAAACACCGAAGAAGAATAAGAAGAAAACTGCTCTGGAGGGAGTTATATGCAGTTGACACCGGTTTCGTGGTTGGCGGAGAGGATAGAGTCGTACGTCTGCTCCCATCTCTTTCTAACTATGGCAGGTGGGTTAAGGTTCAGAATTTTCAGGATTCGGGTTCTGCAGTGGAGTCTACACTTACCAGGTTTAGAGGTAGAATAGGTCCAGTTCGGATTAGAGTTGTGTTGAGATTCGGCGGTCTGTGGTAGACTATTCTGGGGCATGACGGAAAAACTCTTTCAGTTTCAGGTGACTCAGTGAGTATGAGTTGCGCCAGTTTGAGGAGGTGTTGGAGGGCCTAAAGGCTGGGGTGGTACTGACTGGCAACATGGCGACTCCTTAACACCAGTCTTACCAACCTTCTCTGTCCATTTTCTTTCCTGTCATGTGGAAACGCTTTTGCGAAACGTTGCCACCTTTTAATTGTGTTTGTAATGTTCTTGCATACCTGTCTTCGTATTCTGTAACGTAAGTACTATTTCTCTACCTCTTTTTACCATCTTATTGTTGAGTTTTCAAATGAATGTATTTGTTAACTCTCAATTCTTTCGTTTTTTGTTTCATATTGCGGACTATTTGGAATGGAATAGTTTATTTATAGTTCGAACTAGATTTTACATCAAGTCGTTTATGGACTCCCTATGTTAGTTTATCAATTGGTTTATACTATGGAAATCAGGTATAAACCTGTGTCTGTGATTCTATAAATGGAAAAACTTGTTATAATTACATTGTCTTAACATTCATTTAAGAGGAACCTATGTTTCCTTGTTACGATTGTTTTAAATAATAATGGTTAACGAATTCTCAGATCATAGAATAAAGTCTATTGAGAGTTCTAAACAATGTTTGATAGTTTGATCAAGGATGAATTGAGTAGAAGTTATGGTTAGACTTTAGCTACTGCCTGGATATATCGTCGGGTTATTGCGCAAAGTTACCAAGTCATTAATCATAGTTCTTTGGAAAACAGCAATGGTCATGTTCATATGGTCATGTTTAGCTGCATAATAATTTCCTTACCAAGACTTGGTCAACATACATTTATCCTTGCTAGTCTAAATGTTTTAATACTGACATGGGCATTTTTTCCTGACAGAGTTCCTTACTGTACAATATTGATGATCACACAAACAGGATTTTGCCCAATTTTTGACTTGGTCACTTTTAGGAGTAACACGACGATATATTCTTATGATAGGATGAGTATATAAGACAGATTGAAATACTAAAATTTAGGATCACGGCTTTACTTTGTTGTTCAAAGTTATACATATACCCATATTGAAAATTAAATTATATTCATAATTAATAGAAAGTTTTCGTTGCATGAATATGTCTATTTCATGCAATTAAAATCTTATTATTTAAGATTATTTCTAAAACGTTTTAAACTATTCTATGCATATAAAGCACCATTTTTAGAAATATATATAAAAAGTATTAAAAATATTAATCCACTATTAGTTTGAAAATTATTTTAAAAATGTCCAAAAGTGTTATAAGAGAACAGATTGGAAATATACTGTGCATGGTTCATAAAATATTTCGGGAAACATTTATGAAAATATTTCACACAATCCGAGAAAAAGCAGCATAACGTACAATTGATGCTTTCCCCATCACTATTACAACTAAACACCTTCACATGATTCCTTGTAATAGGTGGAAAACCTTCCAGACTTTCACAGAACTTTATTAGTCTCTTAGTATTGCTAGTTTTTTTTCGCGCCCCCCCCCCCCCCCCCCCCCGATGTCTATTCCCCCATAATCTGTCTTTCAGATAAATTTATCCAGCAAAATGTTTTTAATATCCTGTAATGGAGAGAGGGAGAGAGAGAGATATATAGAGAGAGAAAGAGAGAGAGAGATTAGCATTAGTATTCATTTCTAGAGCTTCTACACAGAATATTAGTAAGGAAATAGTAGTTTTATGAGGGAGGTATTTTAGAGTTCCTGTGAAATAACATCGATTACAGTATTTAAGACAGTATTTTCTGCGTCACTTTCAGGAAACTTTTTTATTTTGTTATGTTAGGTATGGTGGAGTAACCATCGGCTGAACAGGAGAAATCTGTATAGATCTTTTAAATATTTATAGCTTCCGTGCTTTTAATTAGAAATTTAAGATTCTTTTCACTATGTAGAGACTTAAGTGACATTAAATTTGTAGCGTATATCAACCCTATTTTTATTTTAGGTATAGATGAGTTGTTTGTTAGTCAGCATGATATCTTGCAGTTCATATGATTACTTTATTGAAATATTGTTCAAGTTATAGCCTCTTAAAACTTTTGATCGTCATTGTCCTATGCGCGTTATTTGTTGGCGTCTGAGAAGAGAATTTTTCTTGTCTGTACGGAATCCGAAGGACAAGTTTTTGTGACGAACATTATCTTAACTTCCCGAGTGGTCACGATTTTCAGACACGCGAGACTACACAGTGTTTGGGGAATTTCCCAAACTCTCGAGATTTCCTGAGGTTTCCGTGATCAATAAACAAACAAACTAACGTGACTTTCTATCCTAACCTAATCAATGGTCGCTAATTTTGTTAAACTTCCTAATGATAGAAGTAAAAAGTTATGTTATTTTTTAAAAGAAATATATAAACAGAATTACGTCAGGATTCGAACGCGGATCTCCGAATCACCTTTCCGATACAATATCCAATACACCAAACTGGCTATTCTGTACCAGCTGCTTGTCAAGCATTGGTGCTCCTACGCGCTGATGGGCCAGCGTTATGACTTTCTAAGTTGACACACTTTCGTCAGTTCTTTCCTACCTCTCTGGAATTCCCGAAAATCGGTACCGAACTTCCCGAAGGTCGAAACCGGGACGGGATTTTATTTTTAACAATTCTCTTCCCGAAAAACAAAAGGGTACTTACAAACACCTAGTGAGAATCTCTATGTGAGGAGCTACTGATTATATTGATGAAATAAACAAGGAAGAAGATATAGGATGTTTTCCACAACGCCTAATGAGACCTCTTTTTTTACTTCAAATTAAATCCTGATTATAATTATAGGTATTTCGATCCGTTCAACATTTTTGAAACATATTTGTATTTCCGAACATGTTGCAGCATGGATATGACATTAATCGTGACGATACAGGCATCACCGTTCGAAAGTTGGCCGGCGAACTATTAGTGTGGTATAATAGGGAACACGGAGACGTCTTGTTTCTACATCACAATGCCCGCCCCCACACAAGATTGAAAGTAATGGAGGCAATCGCTAAAATTGGTTGGTCTGTGCTCTGCAATCCCCTACAGCCCCAATATTACCTCGTCAGACTTCCTTCTATTTGTACCAAGAAAGACGTGGAACAAGATTTGAAGACGACGAAAACGTTGTCCGAGCTGTCATGAACTGGCTACAAAAACAAGATAGGAACTGGTACAGGAGAGGCATACATGGCCTTATTTCACGATGGAGTAAGACCATAGAATTGATCGCAAAATTTGTAGAAAAATAACATAAGTAGCTGAAACATGTGCCTTTTCTGTGTGTGAATTTCAGTTACATTGAATAAATAGTTCTGAGGTACTTTTTGAACATCCTTTGATTTATCAAATTACAAAAACTGAAGTAATGAATAAAGCTACAAATATGTTCATAATATACATTTCGGCAGAATCGATCATAATGCCTGAATTACATATATATTTATAGTCTAAAAACAAAAATACAATGTTGAAAGTTTGTGACATCACCTTACTGAAAACGACTAAAGACAACAAGGCCACTGAAATGAAATCGGCAACCAGTTTCTTCCCACCTGTTATCGTTAAAGCACTAGCCTGCGTTACAGAGTGAGTAGATATTGTACACAAACACCATTAGAAAAACAGTAAGTGGTGTTTTAATTTTCGTGTTGCTATGATAAATACCATTATTATTGGAAAATTATAACAATGGCTAGCATAATTGTTACAAACATAAAATATGAATAGATATCCTGATATAAGCTTATACAGAGTATCCTACAAGTCTTGTCTCACTCTGAATACCTCTAAAACTAACATATTAAAATAGGACTTGTAGTAATGTATGGAATGCGATATGGCCGTTCAGTAGAAATATCCAGACTAGGCATCGATGCATTAGGACAATTCTAGATAACATAGATTACATCGTGACTTTTAGTAAACTATTGAGGACTAACTTAATATATAGTTCAGTAGAAATAGGGATGTGCTGTGATACCCAGAACTAATTGGAACAAAGAAATTCTTGCACACAGCTAACCAGTATCCCTTCTCATGTAACATTTTCAAACCCCGTTGACGGGAACTGCCCGAAGATGCCAATGAATCGCTTATTGCAGAAAGGCTCTATGTCCACTTTTGGCGAATTTGAGTTTTCACAGAAATTAAGTTCTTTAGATGTAAGGTCACCGTTGAGTGTAGGAAAGGCTTTTCTACCTGCAATAATAAGTGAGAATGTTAAGTTTTCGTTGAGTGTAAAAGGACCGTATGTCCAGGACATGAGATTCTTCTGCCCTCAACAGTTGGCACTTCTGGATTATATTACTCACACATTTGGTATCCTGCTGACGCCACAGTAGACAGTTTCTGTTCCTGAACAGTATATCAGTCCGGATTATGTTTATTTCTTACAATAATAGTCCATCAGCCATTTTTTTTCATTAACACGTACTTCTCAGCACTTCTATACATTTAAGAATAACTCATGGCTACATGGCTTTCTTTCTCAACTAAACACTGATTTAACTGTGCACTTTGGTTCAGATTAAAGTGTATAAACAAGTATAAACTATATATATTTTCCCACTAGCTATCTGTTAATTGCAGAAAGGACCCATGTCCAAACACAATAAATAATAATTTTCCAGTTGTCAATAAACTTACATGGTTGATTCTTTATCTCTTATTAGATACTAGTGCAATCTTTCGAACGGCACTAGTCGGCCAAAAATGTATGACTGATGCAATATTGTATACAGTTTCCCCCCCCCCCCTCAAAACTAGGTAAAATGGACATAGGACCTTTCTGCAATCACCGATTCCAATATAGTATATCCCTCGAATAGTTCCCCAATTTAAGCAGGAGTCATTAGATCATTATAGTCCTATTAGATCGAGAGTCGAAACCTATGCCTTCGAAATAGCCCAATCCCACTTTCTATTATAATCTTTATTGAGGATTGGAAAAGTGGATTCCACTGTGCTGCCTAGGGTTGGCAGAAGTTATTTCAATATCATTTCTACAAGTCAGCCCAAGACAGGCAGGGCAACAGTGCGACCACTCATACAGGATGTGAATAAGTGGGCCACAGGAAAAGGATAGTTCATTTTCCTTGTGAAACTCCGAATATGGTAATAGGCAACCCGATTGTATTGGGTTTTCCTGTCATGAAAGAGTCACGCTCTGATGTGTCACACAGGGCGCAGCTCAGTTCAGTCGCATAAATACGGCTGAGCATTCATGCTCTATCTCTTGATGGTACCCAAGGACCAGGCGAGCAAAGGTCGCCTTCAGAAGGCATCACTTAGTACCATGTCGCCGTAATTCTTCAGGTTAGTGGCTTTCAGCCCAATCTATTACTTTAGTTAATTTTCATCTTCCCTTAAATCCATTTTCTCTCTTTAAAATGTAATTCCCAATTTATATTTGGTCTATCAGACCAGGTCGTCGAGAACTCTTGAACTGGGGATATCATAAGAAACTTTATATTCCAATCATGAACTGTAAGAATAATTGCAAAATGGAAGAAATTAAGAAACCTTGCTTTCCAATTTTGAACTCTTGAAAAAGTGAAACTTGTATTTTAATCTTGAATCGAAAGAAACGAAAATAACTCAATCTTGCAATAGAATCATGTAATGTAATCTTGATTTAGAAGTTAAATAATTTAAATCCAAATTAGAAGAAAGTAATCCACTTGATTTGCAATCTTGAACTAAGTACCGTAACAATTCTGCATAACTATTTTATATTTCAACTATCTAGTAGAAGATACATTTTAATAATCTTATGAACCATACGATACTGTATTAAGTCAATGAATGATTCCAAATGTTAAATTGCTTCCCAATGTCAAGAAATGTGTTAAGTCTAGTATCGAGAAATCTCACTCAAGTTTCATGTTAAATCACCTTAATGAGCCTGCTAGATTTGCTAGGATAGGGCGCTCTGAATTGTGTTTGTTAGGTTAGGATTTTCCCTTTATTTGAGACACTCTCAAAGTTATCAGTTCTTACCCTTTTCTTGTTATCGTTAAATTTACTTTCTCTTGAATAAATCTGTTAAGAAAATGTTCAACGAATTCTTTAAGAAAAAGTATCCCGTGTGACCTGGATTCTTTTGGCAGGTCCCACTCAGATGATCCAGACTTAGCTCCAGCCACTGAGTGTGTTAACCAGATATTAAGATGAAATGTACATAAATGTAACTTTATCTTCCAAGGTTATGACTGCTTCTCTTTAGGTGGAATTGACGGCCAAATTATCCAGTATTCTCCTGAGCCCTACCTTCTTGTTGTTATGTTGTTGCTAAGGATAACATAAAAAATGAGGCGTTGGACTCATAGCTTGCCCCCTGAGCTAGGCCTCCACATTACTTTTGAACTGAGTCTATAATTAATGTACTATCCCAGACGGGAGTTTGCAGTACGCTACACTATTACGTTATGGAAATTTTCATTGTTTATATTTGTGGTCAACATATTGCAGCACTTTCTTAACAATCTTAGACATTGGAAGTTTATTGTTTCTACGCAATCGGGTAATACTTTGCGTAATTAAACATAAGATTATTATTTTTACACATTTACATATGTTTAAACAAATTGCTTGAAGCATTTTAGAAAGAATGGCACATGAATATGTATTTCAACATATATTAATGTGAGTCGTTTTTACAAGTTGTAGAAGAGACTCGAACAACACTTCAATCCTTTAGGAGCTGAACGTGCTAGTTCAGGCACAGCCACGGGACGAGGATTTTTTTATTGATATAGTAATATCACTGCAAAATGTTATTAGTACAAAGACAAAAAAGTGCATTTTTGATGAAATCTTACTTAATTTTAATTACTATTCTCAGTCGTTTTGCTTACAATCCCAGTTATATTTCAATAATCATTCGCACTCGGATTGAATATTTATTTACTGAAATAAAATGACTACATGCCCTTCTCAAAATTGACACAAAACGAATTGGCGTTTAAACTAGTAGAAGATTTATTCAAAAATGACTAAATTTCTCTCGATTTTGACTAACCATTTTTCTGTGTGTATTTTTGTTTTGAGTGTGCTTTGAGAAATTAATTTAAATTTAATTTGATCTTTCTCTTTGTGATATTTTGGATTCAGTTTTGAAGGTTAGTTTTATATTAAATTTTTAAATACTATTTTGATCCATCTAATTTTGTTAATGTGCGTTTTGATTTTATTTTTGTGTCTTAATAAATGGTTCTTGGCCTACAAAAACGTGACCGTCTATTGACTGAATAATGTTAAGATGGCGCTGGAAGAGTTCTTCAAAAGCCAAGTTTACGGAAGAATTTAGTTTTTTGGATTAATTCTGTAGTACCAAGGTCAACAATGTTGAAATTCATTTTAGTATCTTATTTGTGTAAGAATGAAGTGCTTCTTTGAGTGGAAACTCAGTCAGTGGAGTATCACATTGATCATCGTTCTGTCTTGGTAGTTCATCATTTTGAATTTTTGTCAGAGCAATGTTGGTTTCCGTAGATATGAAGATTTTAATTGGAGTTGAAGGCTTACCTTGACGTAGTCTCAAAGGGCATATGGCAGCTGGAGTCTTGTGTGGGATTTTATCACAAGTTGTACAAAAATTTTTGTTGGGAATTATCTCACAGTTGTACTTACCTAAAGTGTGATTCACCGCACTTGTAGCAATTAGGTTTGTTGTTACACTTTTGACCTTGATGGTACTGGATGGATGTCCTACAAGGGAACGGTCTGGCAGCAGTCCTTGATTCTTCGACCTTATGTCGTGTGTGTCTTATAGTGTTTAATATAAAGCTCACCAGATTAGGGTGTTTTGTAAAACGTCTCAGTAAGGACACGGGACCTCTGTCATTCCTTATCCGTGTGGCATTTATAATAGTAATTTTGGATTTTGTTAAATGCTTTTTGAGCTTTTGAATTCATTTACGAAAGATTTTTGTGAATGCGTAAGGAGTGATTAGTAGTAAAAGCATCTTAACGGTCATATGAACTGTATTTCTACAAGTAACATGTTGCTAAAATTGAGACGAGTGGAATCTTAAATATATAAATATTTTGTGGTTTAAAAGATTGAATTATTAAGGTACATACGTATTTCTCCAAACCTTAAGAATAAGCTAGAGCAGGGTCCTCTGTTGGAGGTTCCTGGTATGAAGCACAACAAACAGATAGTTTCAGTACGTCTATAAGGGGATATTGTAGGAAAAGGTAAGGTTTTCACTAACGTTTGATGTTTTCCAAGTGCAGAAGTAAACACGGTTCATTTAATACCAACGGCATCAGGCCATACAGGTGGATATTGGAAGTAAATACAAATACTTTGTAACCTAGCGGAAATATAAGTTTTAATATCGGTATACTCAACAGTAAAATGACTGGAAAGATGGCACAGGTTTGAGTTCGATTTAAATACAAGATTTTCTGCAGTGATATCAGACAAATGTTTGTGTTTTTGCCTCAATAGAAATCTCACCACTATCTTCCTCTCCTGCCAACCATGTTTATACAGAAGTACGACGTGACGGCTAGAAAGATAAAATTGCGATATTCTTTGAAAAACATAATAATAATAATAATTGAGAGAATCTGAATTGTCAATCTTTCAATCCTTCGTTTATTTGAAGAGCTTTTCACTGCTTCAACGAGTAATATAGTGTGCATTTTCTCTTATACATGTGTTACATAATACTCTATACGTTGGTTGTTCATGACGACTCCAAGACTTCTCTCATATTCAGCGTTGTACATTTCAACAGCGAACAGATCAACATCCGATGAGTGCTCTTTGCTTTGTTGGCTTAATGATGGATTCTACTACTGAAGTCTAGTCGGAGTTTCTTGTACGTATAGAAACATAGGAACCACTGTGACAGAAACATTTGTAGTTTGGTTAGGGATCAGTAACAGTGACCGGAAATAAGGAAATTACTTGAAATAAAAACGTTCAACTTGTAGGTTTATAAGGGTTTCACGTGTAAATGGTTGCTAATACATCTGTCGTAACTTCTGAAATTTGTTCTTTCACAAGAAAACGTTTAAAGAAAAGTTTTTCACAACACCAAACATAAGGATGATACATCAGTATCTAGGCCTGTAGTCCGGGCGCCATCTCTCGGACTTTGTGGCTGCCTGTTACATGAGTTGGATATTTTTCCGTCTTGACCTTGTCATCCAACCTTTGACACCTGTGTGGCGCCTTCTCTTCCTTCTTCAAGCTGCAGCTGCTAAAAGAGGAACAACATGCCTGGAAAATATGTCCAAAAGGGCGGTAGAGATGGAAATACTATGCGGCCTTCTAGCGTATTCAGCATGTGCCAAAATATCATTAAAATTATCGCGCAGGGGTGGAGGACACCAGGTAGAAATAACTTGAGTACACTCCTGCCGACTCTGTAAAACGATGCTATTCATTTACTTCCTCTTCTAATCAACCATTATTTTCAATGCTTGTAAGAATATATCTTTCAGCAACTACCATGCGGGTACAACGATTTTCATAGAATGCGTCTATTACGTTCTATATTGATTTATATGATATTAATACAAGATTTTAGATTATATTATTCTTTTGCTAGCCAAAACTAGCACCTGGTTAAAGGTTACTCCTGTTTTTAAAGGAGAGTTATGAAGATAATGGAGTTTTTGAGGAAGTTATTTGAAGGACCGGCGGAAGGGGAAAATATCACCCAGGCAAATAATCCATATGGCGCCCCTATAACCCCATTAGAATTACTGAGTTTCCATTTGATATGCTACTTTGCAGAAATCTGCTTTTGAAGGTGAACTTTTTGAACTCCATAAATTTAAAGCCAAAGAATCAATTACGAAACTGAGTAAGAACATGGCATTTGTAAGTTAAATGGTTAGGAAAAGTTCTGGTTAACGATATAGGAAACACATAATTATCTGTATTTGAACATGCAGATTATTCTGCATTATTTATTAGAAACTTACAGAATGGTTCAACAAACAATGATTTATATTATAATATTGTGTAACATGGATTTACAAGATAGATCATGTGACAGAACATTTGTTTACAAATCTTTACATAGCAAAGCAATCTTGTTAACTCCAAAAAAGAACAATAACTATAATATCTGAACAGAAAAACAAACAAATAATACAAGTAATATATGTCTTTATACAGTTTTAGTACAAATTGCCCTGTGTCCTACAATTTACGGTGTTAGATAAAATTAACTTTTCATGCCTTTTACTCTGCAAAGTCCTTAATTAATGTATCCGTATCAAGCTCACGCAGAACATCACAGTCAACTGATATCATGGAAAGACCTACAGGACGCTCCTGCGTCATTGTTGATCGTAGAAAGTTCTTACAGAATGCGTATAAGTTTCAGTTTGGAGAAACTGAAACTTATTAACGAAACTCTTATATAAATAACATATTTACAATAAGAATATATATTGATTGTTAAGATCTTCATTTTTTTTCAAAACAATGAAGGTGCGAAACAATACAAATTTACCTCTGAATTGTTTGAATACTTTTCTGCTTTTAGAAATGAAATTTACGACCACCTTACATGCAATTGTACAGAGCTGAAAAATTTGGGAAAGTACCTTGATCTGTTCAGTAATATTTCAGATGAATTTTAGTAATTGCATCCTGGAAAAGCACCGAGAGCTTTTCCAGTCAAAGGTCTCAAGTATTAGTTCCAGTGTGATGTTCACACATGAGGAGAAAGTATAAATGATTCCTTATCATAACAAAACATGCAATACTGATCAAGTGTTTGCTGGCGCCATTCTAATCACTGAGGGTCAAAATGCTCGGGTTTGGACTGTAGATTGTCAAGAAACCAACACTGCAACTCGAACGTATCTATACGTGGCAACTATGAACTCTCAGTCACTTGCAGGAGAGGAAATATTAGAGAAATTGGAGATCGAAAAGAATGAAGAATGTTATTACTACCTTCAGGAAGCACATTCTACTTGAAAGGAACAGAAAATGGCAAATCAACAGCCGTTGGCGTTATAATAAATAAAGACCTGAAGGCACGATCACAGAAACTGAAGAAATTGCTGATAGAATCGCACGAGTACTAATAAAAATGAACAAGAGATACAGTATGGAAATTATATGGGGTATGTTCAAAAAACGTCACATCCGGAGACGGAAATCGAAGACCTATACGAGGAGATACAGAAGATTTTCAATAGCAGCAAATCACATTATAAAATTGAATTGGAAGACTTCAAAGCGAAAACAGGAACTCAGCAGAGCAGTGACACGAAAGTATGTATCGTTGTTTTGGCAATAGAAACAAGAGAATTGAATCTTATTTAAGGCCTTTAGGCAACTAAGGCTCAGGCCGGAAAAGGGGAGGGGAAAGGATTTGGGAATGTGTCGGCAAGGTCCTATGTTGAAGGTGCCAACTCGACATTTGCGTGGTGTGACTGAGGAAAAACCCTGGAAAAATCTCAGTCAGGATGGTCGGCTGCTAGGACAGAACCCACGACCTCGCAAATGCTACACCAATGCTCTACCACTGAGCTACGGTGGCTCGGTAAGAAACAAGAGAGGTGAGAAGTTAGTGTAAATCTCAGAAGCCAACAGACTGTACTTCTCAGAAGCCAACAGACTGTACTATCATGGCCAAAATAATGTTCACATGACTTTGTTATACACGATTTTTCTCTAATCCTACAAGATAGGCCACCCAACTAACGTAGAGTGGGCGGTGTGTGATTCTGAGAGTGTGTGCGTGAACGAGCAAGGGTTGGAATTTTCGTTTCTTTAAGAGGAAACATTATCACATGTCCTGGGTTCTGGAAAGATGTTCATGATTTCTTATAGTGTGTAGCAAATAATAAAAGAAACGTAAGCAAGTCGTATTTCAAACACCAAAACAGGAAACCTAACACCATTTTTATTTTAGGTGGGCCACTAGTTGAAGTGTATTGAAAAGTTTAATTCAAATTGTCCAATAGAAAAGATCCTTACCGAACATGGAGAATAAAAAATAAACTTGAAACCTATGGTTTCTTTCTTATTTCTTTCTTAATGAATTCCATAGAACACTAACGTTATGCATAAAAAACAAGAGAAAAGGTCTGTTTCTATCAGTTCTGAAAAATAGGGCACGATATTTATGCTTTATAATTTCTGATATTATGTTGTTATTTACGTTATTTTGTATGTGCGTGCGTACGATATTGTGTGTGCGTGCATGTGATAAACATCGAAACGAGTATGCTTTCTTCCGAGCACCGTACCTTACTTGGTAAAACGTTCGTTTCGTTCTCCGGAGGTCCTCGGTTCGGTACCAGCGGCTGACTGTCCTGACTTAGGTTTTCCCAGTGTTTTCCCACTGCGCATAAAAAAGATTGCGACAACGAATGCCTGCCAAGTGGCACCTTCTTATCCCATAATCGTGTCTGGTAAACAGACCCCCTCTTTCTCCTTCCTTCGTCTCGCCCATACTGAAATCAGCAAACATCATGAGCACGTTTTGTTTTTCAAAATAGACATGTACTGGTATCGATAAAATGAAAGAATAGAGGCGAGACGAATCAATATACATAAGTTGATGGAGGGAGAAATTTTAACACATACAATGAAACATTGAAACCGATCGTATATCTGTTAGACAGAGGCAGAGAAATGAGAGAGAGAGAGAGAGAGAGAGAGAAAAGGGGAGATAGAAGAAGAAGAAGAAGTACAGATAAAAATTTGGAATTTAAACGTAGTTAAAATATTAAGTTCAGTTCCCACAGTAAAAAGTTCAGTTCCCAAAAATCAAATCTAACAGCAAGAGGGAAGTAACTTTTGGATTTTATATTTTTTCAGGGTTATTCCAATATATAAAGGGTGCTTCAAACATTCATTAAGTCACTTTCACAATGGAGACCAAACTTGGAGGTCAGATTAAATACTCATGATTCTAGTGAAACTCCAGAGTTTTGAGACACATCTATGATAATGTCAAAAGTGTAACACACATTCTTTGTTTGCGCGAGGCTAGTTTGCAAATTCGGTGAGGCTTATTAAACATACTGGTTCGGAATACTTTGTAATCTCCGAAATTCCCAGTTCATAGATTTTCCAGACCGGGTCAATCGGTTTACGGGGTCACTTATGTTTGGGTCAGGCCCTATCAAAGGGTCATCAAAAGTGGCCCGGAATTGGCTCTGGAACACGCACAAAAAGAGAGAGTTTGTGTAAAGTAAGAGAAAAATAAAGATAGAGAGAAGAATAAGAGAAAGACGCAGCGAAGACATGATAACAATACATCAAGAAAGAGAGGAAGAGAGAAAGACCAATGAAAAACATGAAAACTAGATTATCATTATGCCAAATAGGACACACACTGTTTGCTCAGATTATGACCAGTGATGCTTTGTTCTCCACAACCCGAAGATAAATCTCTGTTTGAATACTTCAGTGTATGCGAAAAAGAAACTGACTGGTGGGGAATCGAACCCAGGTTTTCAAATTAGAAGTCCAGCACGCTAGCGATACTCCACGGGTGAATCTCTAGTCACAATGTGCTAACATATGTTATAGTGTTCCTTTCTAAGGATATTAACAAGAAAAGTGCATATTTCTGATCAATGACGTGTTCTTAACCCCCTGGGACTTGATTTGGACTTTTCCAATCAACATTCGTAAATCGTCTTTCTCTCTTTAGTGACTCAGGTGTTTCATCCCACAGTCGGAAATATTCTCCGTTTTGTATGAGAAGTAAAGTAATGATTAGATTATTCACGATTGCTTTATAAACATTTTTTAGCGTTAACAGGATTCGAACCCATGTTGGTTTGTTTTCGTACTGAAATGTCCAGCGCGTTTCTCCTACTCCATTTTGCCAACGATCTTAACAGCTATGAATAACCAAGCTCAAATGCGAGGAAACTGTAACACTGAGTCTATGTGTTACATTTTGTCTGTATGTATTGTGTGCTAAGTAAACACATTTGTATGCGTGTCCTTTTTATCATTTCGAATTATGAAATGAATATATTATGGCAGTTTTAGGAACAAATCCAGTTTAGGGTAAGTATTGCCACATTAAAATACGATCACTTCTTGTCGTTTATTTTAACGTGAATTAGCCTGAACGAATCTAACATCACCAAAAGAAAATTGTCGTTAGCAAATTGAGAAGTTAAAACTTCAATTGAAAGTTCTAATACACTTCGTGCAATATGACAAGTTGAACGTAACACAAATTTCAACTTTTGACAGTTTGTATTGTAAGCATGATAGCGCGCAATCTGACCCTATTTAGATTTAACCAGTTTCAAAATATCCTGTTCAATTTTTGTGATACATTTTCAGTCACAAGTTAGGCACCCATCCTTCCCATGTCGGACGCTCTGCGGTACACTCAGCCTCGTATCAAACTGAGTACCAGAGTGTTTTGGTACTCCTGGGCACCTTGAAAGGTAAAGGCGGTCGAGCGTGGGACTGACCACTCCACGTCACTTTGTACAGTAGGTCGAGATATGGAGCGCTACCCCCACATCCCCCATGTGCTGTTCACGGCGCGTGTGTATCGCACAGGGGATAGCTTTACCTTTACCTTTATTGATTCGTGTAACTGATAAACAGACCGATAAAAGCGAAAGTTTTCCAGATATTTCCATGAAATTTGCTACAATTGTTCACAAAACCCCTTTTAACACGGTGAAAATACTTTTACAAAATAAAATTAA